>QGSO01001272.1:0-31637 GCA_011037825.1 Carya cathayensis
TTTGGTGTGGGACTGATGAGAAATCGCACTAATTAACTGATGAAATTGTTATTTGGTGATTTTATATGTTGAACCATTTTTATGGAAGAAACTATTGATAAATATTAATTTTTAGGAGCAATTTGGTAAATGATTCAATAAATTATGATTTAAATTTGGATGCAAACTTTGTAGAGATTTGTTTTTTCCAGTTAGGTGAATCACAATTTGGTGTAATCTTTGTATATATGACTATTTGTTTACCTTAGAATTGAGTATCAGGGAGAATGCAAACTAAATAAAATAGACAGCAATTGCCATATTCAAGGCGATGTTGTGGTGGAGTGTGTTAGCTTGATTGATGAAATGACACGTGAAGAAATTGTAATTCCAAGTAATGTTTAATACTACTTTTAGCTCTAATATATGCAATCCTAAACCGCTTTTAGCTCTAGATTTGTTTAGGCATAGCCTTTTGATGGTGTCTTTCTTAACATGATATTAATACCTTGGTTATCATTACAGGTCCAAATTTCATAGAATCAAGGCCATATCCCCTGTTGTTTTCCTAAATAATGTAGGAAGCCCAAATTCAACTGCTTGCCCACAGCGTTTTGCTTTTTTTAAATGGCATCATCATCATTTCAGATTTTTTTTTTCTTTCTTTATAACCTTCTACTTAGCATTTTATTTTATTTTATCATGATGAGAGTATAATGATATCTTATTTTATCATGATGAGAGTATAATGATATTTTATTTTATTTTCTTTCTTTCTTTATAACCTACTACTTAGCATGATGGGAGTATAATAATATTTTATTTTATCATTTTATATTTGAAAATTCTGCATAACCTGGGAAAGAGTCACTGTCACTATTACATGTTACTTGGCCCATTGTCCTTGCACTATTCTGATGGCCTCATTCCTCTTTCTATATTTTGTACAATATATACTACTTAATATTTAATGCATACTTGTTCATGAAGAGACCATTGATAGTTAGAAGGAAAAGAAAAAGATTACAAAATGGTTTAGGATACGATTGTCTGGAAAATACACACAAGGAACCATTGTTACTGGGCAAAGAAGAAAATATCTCAGCGTACTAGGTTAATTTTTCATGTTCTTTTTCTTTTCTTACTCAACAGTCTATTTGGTTGAAAGTTGCATAAGCTTACATGTTTGGATGTGCATAAAGTTTAACAAAGGTTGCTATTTTTCATTAGTCTTGAATTCTACTAAGTTTAGCTTTTTTCCATTATAAAAATGGTTGTACACTTCCATGGTATACAGATTTCAGCATGGGAAAAGGGGAAGAAAACCCACAGCTCTCAACGCCATCTAGCTCAAATCCCACAACTGCTGTATGATTTGTTATGATTTTTAACATTTGTATGCATTCATCAACTGCGACCTTGCTAATTATCATTATTATTTTAATGTTAGGACATCCCAACAACTGCTCCAAACATGCCAAATTATACGCACGATTACTATCCACCACGGCTTGCGTGGTCACCTGCTTTTATGCCATATCCAGATACATACCAATATACAAGCAACATGGTATAATGATACTTCATTACTTTGTTTATTTATTTATTTTATTAATTTATTGGAAGCTTAATTGCAATCATTTTTAGCAGAATGCTGGTTACCCATTTCAATATGGGATGGGACCTTCGACTCATCTCATGCCTACAAGCTCCAAGACAGAGGTGCTGATTGGTAAAGAGGATACACCTGGGTGTAGGGAAACTGAAACACCTAGTTCCTCCTCTAGAGTTCATGAACAGGGTGAAGAGGATAGGCCAGACCTACATGAAACCGAGTATGGCACTGTCAGTTCACTGCTGTTAGACCAAATGGATAGTGGTGATATGATTATGGAACCAAAATCGGGGATGGAGTTTGATTCGTTTGAGGAATTATTGGAATATTATAAGCTATATGCTAAGAAACGCGGGTTTGAATCCATGACACAACGGAGTGAGAGAGATGACGAAGGAAGTGTCAGATATGTCACCATTGGTTGTACCCGTGGGGGAAAAGCTCGAAATAGGACAATGAATGTCGCCAAACCACGCTCGACAGGAAAAACTGGATGTAAGGCTCGGATTAATGCCTTAAAAGTCCAAGGAAAGATGCGGTTGACCATAGTCCATAATACCCACAATCACGGACTGAGTTCATAGAAATCCCGGTTCTTCCGATGTAATCGCCAAGTTAGTAAAGCCGTGAAAAGAGTACTAGATACTAACGACCTGACTGGTATTCGAATGAACAAGAGCTTTGGATTTCTTGTTGTTGGTGCGGGAGGATTTCAGAACCTCCCATTTTTAGAAAATGATTGTCGGAATTACATCGATAAGGCAAGACATTTACGACTTGGAGCAAGGGGTGCTGGAGCGCTTCAGGACTATTTTTCTAGGATGCAGTACAAGAATCCCGGATTTTTTGCCTTGATGGATTTAGATGATGATGGGAGGTTAAAGAATGTATTTTGGGCAGATCCACGCAGTAGGGCAGCTTATCAGGATTTTAGTGATGTGGTAACATTTGACACCACATACTTGACAAACAGATATGAAATGCCCTTTGCACAATTTGTTGGTGTAAACCATCATGGGCAATCGATTCTCTTGGGAGCAGGGTTAATTTCCAGTGAGGACACAAAAACTTTTACATGGTTATTTCAGACCTGGCTAGAGTGTATGGATGGTATAGCCCTGCCAACTATTATTACTGACCAGGATAGAGCAATGAAAAATGCAGTTTCTATTGTATTTCCAAAAAGCAGACATAGATTTTTCCTGTGGCATATTCTGAAAAAAGTTCCTGAGAAACTTGGTTCCCATAGTGCCTACAAAAGTGGCTTGAAAACTCAGCTAATGAAATGTGTGTATGACACTCAAACAATTAAAGAGTTTGAGAAATCGTGGGAAGTGTTCATTGGCGCGTACACCTTGGAAGATAATGTATGGTTGCAAAGTTTGTACGCTGAGCGCATGCATTGGGTACCGATATTTCTAAAGGACTATTTTTGGGCTGGCATGAGTACAACACAACGGAGCGAGAGCATGGATGCCTTTTTTGACAGATATGTTCATGCGAAGACAAACTTAAAAGAGTTTGTCGACCAATTTGACAATGCCTTGAGAAAGAAAATAGAAAATGAAATCAGCTAGAACTTCCATTCTTTTAGCGTTACAATTCCATGCATATCTAGATCTCCAATCGAGAAGAGATTCCAACAGTTGTACATGAACGCAAAATTCAGGGAAGTCCAGGAGCAAGTTATGGGTATAGTCGATATGGATCCATCTCTACTTAGACGAGATGGTGTGAAGAAGACCTATCTGGTAGAAGATGAAGTTCTTATTGAGGATTTCACTAAACATGTTACATATTATGTGGACTTTAATGAGGAAGATTGCGATGTTAAGTGTTCATGTGGGTTATTCCAGATGAGGGGGATACTGTGTAGGCATATCTTGGCCATATTCAAATGTAACGGGATAAAAATTTTGCAAGATAGATACATTTTAGATCGATGGAGGAAGGAAATCAAATGAAGATACATGTTAATCAGAAGTACACATGACACAGGGTCTCAGCGGGAAGATAGTAACAGATATTCAACTCTATTGAATATCTGTTATCGGATGATTACATGTACAGCGGGTTCAAAAGAGCATATCGAGGATGCAACAAAAAAGTTGTATTCAATGATTGAGTTATATGATGATACCCAAGAACCCCCATCAATTACCAAACTGGCTTCCAATTGTTGGTGGTACGTCAAAGAACATAACTGACGTAGCAACTGGAAAACAAGTACTCNTTCCATTCTTTTAACGTTACAATTCCATGCATATCTAGATCTCTAATCGAGAAGAGATTCCAACAATTGTACATGAACGCAAAATTCAAGGAAGTCCAGGAGCAAGTTATGGGTCTAGTCGATATGGATCCATCTCTACTTAGACGAGATGGTGTGAAGAAGACCTATCTGGTAGAAGATGAAGTTCTTGTTGAGGACTTCACTAAACATGTTACATAGTATGTGGACTTTAATGAGGAAGATTGCGATGTTAAGTGTTCATGTGGGTTATTCCAGATGAGGGGGATACTGTGTAGGCATATCTTGGCCATATTCAAATGTAACGGGATAAAAATTTTGCAAGATAGATACATTTTAGATCGATGGAGGAAGGACATCAAACGAAGATACATGTTAATCAGCAGTACGCATGACACAGGGTCTCAGCGGGAAGATAGTAACAAATATTCAACTCTATTGAATATCTGTTATCGGATGATTACATGTACAGCGGGTTCAAAAGAGCATATCAAGGATGCAACAAAAAAGTTGTATTCAATGATTGAGTTATATGATGATACCCAAGAACCCCCATCAATTACCAAACTGGCTTCCAATTGTTGGTGGTACGTCAAAGAACATAACTGACGTAGCAACTGGAAAACAAGTACTCAGTCCACGGGTTGTGCGTGGAAAAAGCAGACCCCCATCTCTGAGAAGGGCATCCAGGATGGAGCAAGACATGCGCAAATTTAAACAAAGGACTAAGAAATCAACTGTAAAGGGAAAACGGAAATAGGTATGTTTCTAAGAGTTATTTGGTGTATTTTATATTGGGAAAATACATGTTTATTTGGTTGATTATTTTTATGCAAATGTAGCAATGACATCCTGTAAATCATTGTTGTATACTTATTAGCGAGATGGAAGAGATACACCAAGCCAGAACACTTGTAGAAATTTATTTGGGCCATCAGAGATAGATATTAATGATGTTGGAAATGTGCAGGTATACACTTTCTAGCCATATTTTGAACTGATACCTTTTTTGGAAAATCCATCTCGCTAATATGTTAGTCTTATATTTGCCATTGTTTTTATTACATATCTATCACTAGATTGTGCAAGGAAGGTCAACATATGAAATGAACCCGGACTTGCTAATAATGGTTGGAAGTCAAGAAAGTGTAATATTCCTAAACTTGGGTTATTTTATTAGTCATTTATATGTTAAAATTGGCTTAATATAACATTTACAGATACAACTTGCTGTGGATGGATTACAACCGATGCAATGATATATGGTTAAACTTAAAGAGGTATGTTGAGCAAATATTGATGGTGGGATTTGTGTTAATTTTTTTTAGAGAATGTCTTGGTATGTGCATGAAAATGGTTTTTATAGATATGACTTCTCCTACAATATTTTGGGATTATTGTGATGCAGGAGTATTGGCCGGGGATAGGCTTTAAAATTGTTATAACATGTGGAAGAATATATTAAAGGGTAACACCCAGCTTTTGTAATTCTTCTTGGAAGAAAGATTGGTGGGTGAAAGGTTTTGTGATGATTTTTGTAACAAGAAAGCTAGCTTGTTGGCTAGCTCTTGTGATTTGATGTTATATGGGAAGAATGCTTGCAAGTGATAGGTTATGGAATGCCTTTTTCTAAGAAGAATGTTTGGAGTTGCTCTATTCAAGTTCTCATTAATGTGGGAAGAAGGCTTGAGCAACTGTTGGTGAAGGTCTTGGTATTTTTGTAAGAAGAAAATTTCTGGTGAGGAAGACTAAGGTTAGGCTTGCTTCTTGTAAGAAGACTTTTATGCAAGTCATGGTTCTTGTAATTATAGTACATGTGGGAAGAAAGCATGGTGGGGATAGGTTATATAATTCTTTTTGTAAGAAGAAAATTTCTGGTGTTGTACTAAGGTTTGACTTGCTTGTTGTAAGAAGACTTATAAGAATGTCATGGTTGTTGGAAATATTTGTACATGTGGAAAGAAAGCGAAGAAAGCATGGTGGTGATAGGTTGGGTAATTCTATTTGTAAGTTCAAATATTGATGGTGTTGTAGTAGGTTTTAAATGGCAAGGAAGAAGATATGATTACTGCAAGTGCATACCATAACTTAATATGATTGATATTGAAACAATCTTAACTTGCTTGTGGTAGATTGCTGAGCATGAACTAGTATTGATGTTAACTAGAAATGATATTAACAAGCAATGATATATCTGTATGTATATGGGACGTAGCAAATGATTGTTGGTCAATAAAAACACTCCAAAACACACACCTGTGCAATTAACAATTTCCAAGAGACAAAAAGAATCCTACAATTGTGATTGATGATGTTACTGTTCTTACAAATTGGGCATACACTTGTACAAGTTCAGCTAGTTCAAAAAACCAAATACATGTAAATCGAGACATGCAGGAATTGCATGAGTACACTTCCAGTGTTACAATTACATCAACTCCAACCTAATTGACCAAAATGAGAAAACAGATATACCCACCATCACTCATCAACAGTTCTGACCAACTTAAAGAGTATTAAGTTACAGATATTTTGCTATACAATTAACACTATCAACTAACTGTCACTATTACAATCCCAAATTCACTTAGATACTACCAAGTAACAAATGAGAATAATGACAAGAGCCCAAAACAGCCGAAATAGTGTGTGGGAGCGCCTGATTTCAACCTATTGCTGAGACAGAATCGATATATTCTTCATAATCTCCTCATTTATATTGGTTAGCTCTATCCGTCTCTTCTCTATCTCATCCGCCATCTTTCGGAGCTGAATCTCTCTTTTTTGAATATCGTTGACTATCTTATCCAAGTATGCCTCTTTCCTACACAAATCATTCTTCCTTTTCAGGAGGTCTTGATGTATGTCTTGACTATCTTCCTATTTGAAGTACTTGCAGTATGGCAATCTCTAATCATGACAAAGGGAAAGATTAGATAAGAAAGAGAATGTTGTAGGACTATACACATTTTGTGCAAATGTTAAAGATGCAGTTGTAGTTACCTCAATGTTGTACTTTCGACATCCTAAGAAGGCTCGGCCAGGATTTTTTGCAGTATTTGAGTATCTCAGTGTGGCTTCAACCTCACAGAAGCACACTGGTGTACTCAAAGTAGGATTTACAACAGATGCAGAAGACATTGATGATGATGATGATGACATTCTAACCAAAACCAGATTGACACTGCGATAATCTAAGCGGTTGAAAAAAAAACATTTGACAATAGCTAACATCAACAAAGTTGACAACATGGAAAAATAAATGCTTGGGGTACATTAAAACTCAATAATGTAGTGATCCAAACCATAAAATCCAAGGAACAATTTACTTCAAGAGCAACAAAATGGACTAACAATAACTAACATGAACAGATTTGATTCACTAAGAAAATTGAATGATTCATGAAATTATAACTCATTAATATAGAAATCCAACCCTAAGAAACAAAATTGATTTGCTAAATTATACCTTAATAATGTAGAAATCCAAACTAAAAAACATAAGTTATTTCTCATGGTATAAACAGAGTTAACTAACAATAGCTAACATGAACAGATTTGATTCACTAAGAAAATTAAATGATTCATGAAATTATAACTCATTAATATAGAAATCCAACCCAAAAAACAGAATTGATTTGCTAAATTATACCTTAATAATGTAGCAATCCAAACTAAAAAGCATTCTATTATTTCCCATGGTATAAACAGAGTTAAGTAACAATAGCTAACTTGAACAGATTTGATTCACTAAGAAAATTGAATGATTCATAAAATTATAACTCATTAATATAGAAATCCAACCCAAAAAACATAATTGATTTGCTAAATTATACCTTAATAATGTAGAAATCCAAACTAAAAAGCATAAGTTATTTCCCATGGTATAAACAGAGTTAACTAACAATAGCTAACATGAACAGATTTGATTCACTAAGAAAATTGAATGATTCATGAAATTATAACTCATTAATATAGAAATCCAACCCAAAAAACAGAATTGATTTGCTAAATTATACCTTAATAATGTAGCAATCCAAACTAAAAAGCATTCTATTATTTCCCATGGTATAAACAGAGTTAAGTAACAATAGCTAACTTGAACAGATTTGATTCACTAAGAAAATTGAATGATTCATAAAATTATAACTCATTAATATAGAAATCCAACCCAAAAAACATAATTGATTTGCTAAATTATACCTTAATAATGTAGAAATCCAAACTAAAAAGCATAAGTTATTTCCCATGGTATAAACAGAGTTAACTAACAATAGCTAACATGAACAGATTTGATTCACTAAGAAAATTGAATGATTCATGAAATTATAACTCATTAATATAGAAATCCAACCCAAAAAACAGAATTGATTTGCTAAATTATACCTTAATAATGTAGCAATCCAAACTAAAAAGCATTCTGTTATTTCCCATGGTATAAATAGAGTTAACTAACAATAGCTAACATGAACAGATTTGATTCACTAAGAAAATTGAATGATTCATGAAATTATAACTCATTAATATAGAAATCCAACCCAAAAAACAGAATTGATTTGCTAAATTATACCTTAATAATGTAGCAATCCAAACTAAAAAGCATAAGTTATTTCCCATGGTATAAACAGAGTTAACTAACAATAGCTAACATGAACAGATTTGATTCACTAAGAAAATTGAATGATTCATGAAATTATAACTCATTAATATAGAAATCCAACCCAAAAAACAGAATTGATTTGCTAAATTATACCTTAATAATGTAGCAATCCAAACTAAAAAGCATAAGTTATTTCCCATGGTATAAACAGAGTTAACTAACAATAGCTAACATGAACAGATTTGATTCACTAAGAAAATTGAATGATTCATGAAATTATAACTCATTAATATAGAAATCCAACCCAAAAAACAGAATTGATTTGCTAAATTATACCTTAATAATGTAGCAATCCAAACTAAAAAGCATAAGTTATTTCCCATGGTATAAACAGAGTTAACTAACAATAGCTAACATGAACAGATTTGATTCACTAAGAAAATTGAATGATTCATGAAATTATAACTCATTAATATAGAAATCCAACCCAAAAAACAGAATTGATTTGCTAAATTATACCTTAATAATGTAGCAATCCAAACTAAAAAGCATAAGTTATTTCCCATGGTATAAACAGAGTTAACTAACAATAGCTAACATGAACAGATTTGATTCACTAAGAAAATTGAATGATTCATGAAATTATAACTCATTAATATAGAAATCCAACCCAAAAAACAGAATTGATTTGCTAAATTATACCTTAATAATGTAGCAATCCAAACTAAAAAGCATAAGTTATTTCCCATGGTATAAACAGAGTTAACTAACAATAGCTAACATGAACAAATTTGATTCACTAAGAAAATTGAATGATTCATGAAATTATAACTCATTAATATAGAAATCCAACCCAAAAAACAGAATTGATTTGCTAAATTATACCTTAATAATGTAGCAATCCAAACTAAAAAGCATAAGTTATTTCCCATGGTATAAACAGAGTTAACTAACAATAGCTAACATGAACAGATTTGATTCACTAAGAAAATTGAATGATTCATGAAATTATAACTCATTAATATAGAAATCCAACCCAAAAAACAGAATTGATTTGCTAAATTATACCTTAATAATGTAGCAATCCAAACTAAAAAGCATAAGTTATTTCCCATGGTATAAACAGAGTTAACTAACAATAGCTAACATGAACAGATTTGATTCACTAAGAAAATTGAATGATTCATGAAATTATAACTCATTAATATAGAAATCCAACCCAAAAAACAGAATTGATTTGCTAAATTATACCTTAATAATGTAGCAATCCAAACTAAAAAGCATAAGTTATTTCCCATATACAAACAGAGTTAACTAACAATAGCTAACATGAACAGATTTGATTCACTAAGAAAATTGAATGATTCATGAAATTATAACTTATTAATATAGAAATCCAACCCAAAAAACAGAATTGATTTGCTAAATTATACCTTAATAATGTAGCAATCCAAACTAAAAAGCATAAGTTATTTCCCATGGTATAAACAAAGTTAACTAACAATAGCTAACTTATACAGATTTGTTTACATGGTAAAATTAAATGATTCATTATATTATAACTCAATAATGTAGCAATCCAACCAAAAAAAAAAAAATTGATTTACTAAATTATAACTTAATAATGTAGCAATCCAAACTAAAAAGCATAACTTAGTTCCCATGGTATAAACAGAGTTAACTAACAATAGCTAACTTATACAAATTTGATTACATGGTAAAATTAAATGATTCATTATATTATAACTCAATAATGTAGCAATCCAACCCAAAAAACAGAATTGATTTCCTTCAACAATCCTACCCACTCAAACCTACAATTGAAACAATGAAGCATTAGTAACTCAAATATCAGAGAACTACTACATTATAAATCATTAGTTTTCAGAGTTAGGTTGAGAGAGCTTACCAAGCTTTAACTCATTCACATTCACGAGAATGAGACAATGTTTCATATAACAAAGGGAAAATGGTTAGGGTTAGGGTTTCGGGATGAATAGAAAGTGGCTAGGTTAGGGTTAGGGTTTTCGCACCGAAGAGAAAGAGAACTCTTAGGGTTAGGGTTTTCGCATCGAAGAGAAATACACCTGATTCAGTTAGGGTTTTCGCACCAAAACTCAATACAAACTCTTAGGGTTAGGGTTAGGGTTTTCGCATCGAAGAGAAACACACCTATTTCGCACCGAAACTCAATACAAACTCTTAGGGTTAGGGTTTTCGCATCGAAGACAAACACACCTGATTTAGTTAGGGTTTTCGCACCGAAACTCATTACAAACTCTTACAGTTAGGGTTATGGTTTTATAATTGAAGAGAAAGAGTAAATGTTAAGGTTTTTGAACTTGGGAGATGGAAACCGAATAGAAATGGAGAACGAGATGGCGAAATCAATCGGGAAAAACATCACAGCGCTCGAGTGGGAGAAAGATCCCTCATAAATTGAAGAGAAACATACGAAGAGACGGGAGAATTGAGGGTTTCTGTGGTCTGGAGATGGGAGAATCGAAGGCTCTGCAAAAAGAAAGGGGGAAATCGAAGAGAGGGGAGAAGGGGGATGTGGAAGAGAGAGGCAGCACGGGACTTACTGGGAGAAGATAAAAGAAAGGGGAGAAAGGGGGATGTCAACTGCATACCAAAATGAAACGACTCGTTTCATTAATGGGATAACATTTAAATGAAACGATTCGTTTCATTAAAGCCACGTAGGCACCGACTGCACGCCGTCTCCCCAAGGCGCTTGCAGACAGCATTTTCCTTTTAAATAATTATTACAATTTTTTTGAACTTCCGAATAAAACATAAAAAATAATATAATTTTTTCAAAATTTAAAACAAAAATAATATTAAAAACTTCCATTATAATAATATTTTAACTTTACAATATTTTTATTCAATTTTTTCTCTCTCATTTCGCAAAACACAATAAAACATCTTAACTCAAATCATTTTACTATTATTGATAACTTAATTCACAACTATTTACAAAATTATCTCACATGTTAATTGTTAGTAACTAATCTCGATGACCCATTCCATGAGACCAATTACTTCTTGTTGTTCTAAGAGCATTCATAATAGTTCCTTTATATTGTCCTTCGAAATACATTATTAAATTTCACTTTTTCTATTTTACATACTAACTTTTATAATATATCATACTTCAGCTTATTTATTTTTTTCGTATTATTTAAATAATATTTTTTTTCTTTAAGCTAAATCAAAATTTAAATTTAAATCAAAATATGAAAAAAAATAGATAAAAAATATTTTCAAGATATTTTTTTAGAAGAAAATGAAATAGATGTGTTTTAAATAATGAACATTAATAAAAAGAATTTGCTTATATGGTAAAAATCGGAGTAAAAGAAAATGAAAGAGTAAATGAAATATAAATAATAAAAAATATTTACAAGATTAATAGTATCTACTACATGTAGCAGCTATTGTAGCAAATTATATTTTAACTTTCCTTTTATTTTAGCAAATTTTCAAATTATTTACATTTTTTTGTATAATATATATGCAACACTGTAATTCTCAATACAATGGATCCGTCCTTGCCGAGACGAAGCTACGTGCCATTCCGTGGCTGACGGCCGTGGGCTTTTAATTTTTTTTTTTTGTTGGGGAGCTTCTGCTTATTTATTTATTTATTATTATTATTATTATTTTAATAAGCAAGTTTCATTCATTCCATAAACTTAATATGAAGGGAAGTAGCAAATTAATTATACAACATTAGGGGAATCTTTTCCATTTGGAAAGTCTAGAAGACATTGGGGAATCTGGTTCAGGGGTATGCTTCCGTACAAATTGTGAGAAGTAACCCATTGCGCCAAACCATGCGTGCATCGATTATGAGACCAGTGAATTTTTTTTACAGTCGATTGATCAAAATCTTGAAGCTTGTAATGAATATCTCTAGTGGTTGTCTGCATTTCCCAATCTGTTGCAACATTTGGGTTGTTGATGATTGAAATTGCTTGTGTTGAATCTCCTTCTATAACTATTCCCTTGAGTCCTCTGTTTGCTGCCTCAGTAACTGCCATTAATGCTATTGATGCTTCTTCTGTATTGGGATTTGTATTTTGGATAAAATATGCTTGTGCAAATACTGGAGTGCCCATTTCTAACTTGCATATAGTTGCTATGATGCTTCCATTTTTTCTGACAGCAACATTGCAGGAGAGAAAGAAAACTCCATTTGGTGGGGTTGCCAAAGGGGTTCCTGTTGAAATTCTTTCCTGCTCCAGGCCGCTAGATGTTCCTTGAATTTTTTTGTGATTGTAGTGATAAACTCAAAAATAGAGGGACATTGGGCACCATGAGTGGCTTGGTTCCTTATGAACTATATGTTATCCATAGATAGAACCGCAAATATTTGAAAATGGTGTGAATCTTCTCGAGGTATTCCTAACTTTCTTGTGGGATCTATGATGATTGAAATCCAATGTTGGATGGAATGATGTGCAAAGGTTTCAATATTAATAGGCCATCTTGACTGTCTCCAAAGAATTCGGGAGAAAGGGCACTTAAAGAATAAGTGAGTTAAATTTTCTTCCTCCATTTTGCACAAGGGACAAAGTTCTTGATTGTCTTCCATTGAGATGAATCTTTTAAGTATAGATTTGGTAGGAAGAATTTGATGCTTTACTTTTCAGAGGAAATGTTTTAAACGATCTTGAAGTTTAATTTTTCACAATTTTTTCCAGTCTTCATCTGGGAGTTGCGATTGAGTTTGATTCTGATGACACACAAGGGCAGAGTATGCTGATTTAACCGAGAAAATCCCAGTTGAGTGATGAATCCATTTGAGCTTGTCTTCCATAGAAGTGTAGTTCACAATGGAAAGGGGGATTCTTTGTATGGCATTGACTGATTTAGGGGTGAAGAGGGTCTGTAGTAAAAGAATATTCCATCTTCTTGGCTCCTTTAGAGTTAATTCAGCTACTTTCATTTCTAGATCAATGTTGTTGATATTTGGATTAGGGAGTGGTGTTAGAGTTGGTAATTCAGAAATCCATGGGTTAGTCCACACTCTTGTAGTTGTTCCATTGTTGATTTGGAAACATCTACTATTTTTTACAAAATCTCTTTACTTTAAAAAACCTTTTTAGAACCAGGAATGGGAAAGATTGGATCTTACTTTAGCAAAGTGGATGGTTTTCAAGTATTTGCTCGTTAAGAAATTTTTCCAGAGAGTGCTCGTGTTTGTCATCAGAGATCAAGCAAATTTTGAGATGAGTACTTTGTTGAAGACAGTGAACTTTTTTATACCCGAACCACCCCAGGATTTAGGCATGCATATTGAAATCCAAGCTTTTGGAATGAATTTATGATTATTCTGATTATCATATCCTTACCAGAAGTTGCAACAAGAATTGTCCATTTGTTTTGTTATAGTGGCAGACATCCAAATGGTGGACATAGTATATGAAGGTATAGCATTTGCCACTGATCTTATTAGGGTTGTTCTTCCTGCTTGGGATAGAATCTTTGTTTTCCAACCTTGAAGTCTATTATGAACTTTTTCCTTAATTTCCTAAAAGAATTGTTTTTTCCTTGCTCCTAAGTAGAGTGCGAGTCTAAGATATCTCAATTTTGGCGGGGATATTTTGTAATTTAGAATCTCTTTTATTTCACAAAGAGTTTGATTTGGAGCGTTGGTACTAAGTGGATTGAAGATTTTTGATAGTTGGCTCTTTGGCCAGACCAGGACGTGTAAGTGTCAAGACAATTAGCAAAGGTTTCGGCATTTTAATGAGTCACCTCTCCAAAGAAAATCAAGTCATAAGAGAAAAGGAGGTGTAAGATTGATGGACCTCTTCTAGAGTAGCTTATGTTATACAAGTGACAAGGGGCTTCTGCTTATTTAATTGCTAGGAACGTAGATTTCTCCTAGACTTATGTATTCACGAAAGCAAAATAGCGAGCATGTAAATTAGAATGGAAGGAGATGCATCACTACTCCTTGCATGGGTGTGGTAATTCGTGTCGTGTTGAATTTGGTAGGTTTGGTAGTTAAAATAAGATACCAAATTCTCATCTTATCTCATATCATCATTACAATTTTTTTAAATTCTTACATAAAATATAATAAATAATTCAATATTTTCAAATTTCAATTTAATTTTTTCAAATTTCAAAACAATAATAATATTAAAAAATAATATTTGATTCAACTTTTATTTAAAACCAAAAATTCTCATCTTACCATCCAAACCTATCTTAGGGATTCGACTATGTGACTCAGTCCAGACCCAACCCATTAAGTTAAACGTTTCAGATCTTCAAACTCTAACAGGACCGATTGAAATAACGAGTTGTATCGTGTCACCCTTTCTTATCCATTTAATAATTAAATAAGAAATTGATCAACACAACATAACTCGTTTTAACTCATTTAATGTAAATGGATTGAAATAATTCACATAACTCATTTAACCTGATTAATATAATTTCATATAAAAATTAAAATCTATATTTATTAGTAGTTACAATGTCTAAATAAAAACAATTAGTACTAATAAAAAATATCGATAATTTTTAAATTTTAGCTTATAATAAAAACAATATTAAATCTTGATATTAACAAATATAAGTATAGCTTTGAATTACAATTCTAACAACAAAAACATAAACATATTGAAAAATGCTAATATTACAATCTAACAATAATAAAATTGTGATTGTAAATAAAAATCTAAACCGGTCATAATAGGTTGGTTTCGTATTAAATAGATTTACCTGTTTATAAATTAAGTCTTAATGGGTTAATTCGATTTGATCCAAACTCATTAACATAAAACTCAAACATGTTAATATCGTATAACGTTCGTATTAAATTCAAAGATCACGTATTGTTGTCCCTAATTCTATACCTTTGGGAACCAATCCCTCAATTGGGAAAGTAAATAAGGGAATTTTCAAAAGCAAATGGCTTTCCGTTTTCTTGAGGTTCTGATCGTTGTTCAACTTGGACTTCAATACTTGATGCCGACTTCTAATATATCTAAAGCATTTGTTCATACTAAGATTGTGTGTGGCTTAAGAGTTGCCATGAATCAGCAGTTCTGAGGTTGTTCTTCGTCTTAGGGTCGCCTTCAGGAGTGACCTGTTCCGATCGGAACCCCTGATGAGCAACTTCGTCAAAGCCTAGTTATTCTGCAGGAACAAATTCACTGGAAGGTAAAAAATGGGTACTGCAAAATTATTTTGATGATTACTGTTTCTGTTTTTTTGTTCCGGCTTCCCCCTCAACAGCTTGCAGGTCCTCCCTTCCTTTTGGATTAGGATTTTTTACAATTTCATGCTTCAAACATTTTATAAACTTTGAGGAGAGATAGATACAACATTTTATTTGATGATTACTGGTTAAGCTTCATTACTTCGACAGAAACTTGAGGCCATTCTCAATGTGATTGTGATTACACGCTTCTGCATGCTTCATCGCTCCTTTTGGTTGCCCATAATTTGGAAAATGAAAAACTCCCCACAGCTAAGAAAGCATTGCACAATTGTTTGGTGGGTGAAAGGGTTCGTCTCCTCGATCTTCTGTTCTTGAGTTTCCACCCATCTCTCATCCTTGAATATTGTTGAGTACATTATCATTTCTGGGCCTTTTACTTAAAACAAAAACACTGAAAATCAGTAAGGGTAATTGGGATAACATGCGGCTTTTGAGTTTTGACTGAGTAGTCTAGACCATGCCAGAAGAGAAATTCCACCACTGCGTGCCCAATGTATTGTTGTATACACAAATCATGAAGATCAATAACCAAACCATATCAGAAACCAGAATTGTGAGGTAACTTCACTATCAAGATCAATAGCCACAAAACTAAAAGTTGCGACGCTTAGATGTCTCACACTAACGAGGAGTTCCTCTTCATTTAAGTAAAAACAAAATGAAACACTGAAGAGGATCACTTATTCTGAAGACATCGTCAATTGCCTTTTATCTTCTACTACTAAAATTATGTCAAAGTTCAAATTTTCTTTTCCTCTATGGATTGGAATCACTTGCCTTAGGAGCTTCTAGGAACAGGTGCAGATATGCCTAAAAAATCAAAGGCAGCTTACCGATCCTTGTCATTTCTTTTGCCACTAAAAAGCTTGGCGAGATTGGGCATTACCTTCTTTTTCTTCTTAATAGTGAATGAATTAATATGTCGTGCCCCTGGCGAGGCAGACTTTCGAACTGCTGGTGAGTCTGACTTTCGAGCTGCTGGTGAAGCAGACATTCGAAACTTAGCTCGCCTGGATGGAGTCAAGTTGCCATTAATTCTTAAAAATTTTCTATGAGATGCAAGTTGAAAGTTTTCAGCTTCTGAATTTTCAGCGTTCTTCTCACGTTTCTGTCTCCAGTTCTGTAATCCTCCCTCAACCATTCGCTTTGAAGAAAGTGATTTATTTGCTCTGTATACCACTCGTTCTTCCATCACCCTCGTCTCTCTGATCTCTTTCTCAGCCAATTCCGTCTTCATCAACATTTCCTTCTCACTGGCCTTTAGAGCTTCAATCAAAGCATGAGCTGCTGCAACCTTCTTATCTGCAATTTCTTGAGCCCCACCTGCACGCCCATTCAAATACTCATATTCAAACTTTGAAATGGTAATCTTGGAACCATGCCGAGATGTTGAAGCCCTGCTTCTCATTGTATTCTCAATAAGTGTTTTTAGCCTCTCCAGAGCTAAAGCTTCTGATGATTTGACAATCTCAAGCTCTTGCATGGCAACCTGTAATCTCTCTTCGGTTAAGTCTATATCAGACTCAGTTTTTAAAACGTCTTCTCTAATGGCTGCAGTTTCTGCTGTGATAAGCTCCTTTTCTCTCTCTGCAGCCTCTGCTTGTGTCTTAAGTTGTTCAAGAGTGAGTAATAGATTAGACACAATTGAGCTAGCCTTTTCCTCGGCTGCAGATACAGCTTCCAACTTGGACTTCGCTCTGAGCAGCTTGGAATTGAGATTCTGAACGGTTAAATCAGACTTCTCTTCTATTTTCTTGAAACGAGCCGTCTCTTCCTTGACATGCTTTAGCTCATTTCTTATGACATCCATGGAGGCCATGAACTGAAATCCCTCTTCTCTGACCAAAGCCAATTCCTTTTTTGCTGCCTCTAATTCTTCCTTGACTGACTCCAATGAAGGTGAAGCTCCCAATTCTTCTTTTCGAAAACTGCCACGATTCAAGCTATCATTTCTTTGAACCTTTTTGTCCATTTCCTTCACCAGCTTTAGTTCATTCTGCAACATACCGACATCAGACAGCGTGATAGCCAATTTGGTTTCAAGCTCTTTTGATTGGTCGATATCTTCAGTAATGTCCTTCATCTTCTGCTTGGTTTTCTCCATTGCTGCGGAGAATTCAGTGGCTTCCTTTTCTCTCTGAGCTTCAATCTCTCCAAGTTCTTTCAAAGCCTCAATTCTCGCCAACTCAACAAGCACTTGCTCTTCATTGGATTCCTCAATTTCCTTCCTAAGGGTTCGAACGGACTTCGAATAAGAAAACATTTTGGAAGTCGAGGCTTTTACTTCCTTCTCCGTCCACGATTTCTGTTCCAAGACATGAGCCATGTCAAGCTTAAGCCTACTCAATTCCTGTTTCACAAATTCCAATTCGCTCATCACTTCTGCATACTGGTCACTCTCAATGTCCCCTGTTGTCATGGTCCGTGCATCACGCCTTCTCGATTTCTTTAGCATCTCAATGTCTCGCACCTTCGCCTTTGCCTTCGAATTCGACTTCTCGATTAACAAAGACAGATCTTTCACCTTTTTCTTTGCATTAGAGAGATCAGAATCTGCTTGGGCTCTTGCTGACTCAGCATCCCTTTTGCTCTCTTCGTATTGACCAATTTCCCTTCGTGCCAGATGGAGTTCCCTGGCTCTTGAAGAGGACTTTTTAAGAATTCAAAAGACCGATACATATGAGGGAAAGCAAATGATTGAAATTGAAAAGCAAATGGAAATGCTGAAATGGGGTTGAGACACTTCTTTACAATATACCTCTGAGAAATCCATCTGGGCTTTCTTGAGTTGAGGAGCACCTTCAAGAACCCTATCTCCATACAAATTAATGGCTGCTTTAACTGTCCCAGTTCTTCTATTACCAAACTCTGCTCTATCCATCTTTTCCTGTGCAACACCCAAGTGTGGAAATTATATGCACTTGCTCACTCTAGAAAGCTTTAGCTCAAAGTTCAAGCCAAAATTGTACAAACCAAATTCTTGGTTTATTTGTAGCTATCAAAAGTAAAGTAAAGGTTGAGATATTTTACAATTATATGCAGGCCTCAACATGGGAGACTCCCTCTAGTTCAAATTGTGGAAGAATATTCATTGAAGAATATGGAAACAGAGTATGAGATTGATAAAATATGCAGAAATGCTTACCTCAGAGTGTCTTTGGCTCTATCCGATGTTCTTTTTGTAAAAGGGAGGTTGTGTCAAGTTACAGAGGACGTGAAGTTCCAGTGGAAATCCCAAGAAGAAGGAATAAAAAAGATAAAACGGCAAAGTAGAGTGAATACAAATGATTGGCTGAGATTGGTTGGAACCATCGCCACCAAGCTTATGATTTTTCCCGTTTGGCCATTAAAAAGAAATTGTTCTGGAGTATATTTTTGTTTGGACTTTATTTTGGCCGGACAGCAAAATGAAAAACAAAAAACCCGACAATTTTTTTTTTCTTGTTCGGTGATTTAAAGTAAAGGGAAACATTTCCATTTAGAAGTGAGACCGGATACATTTAAAAAAAAAAAAAGTTCATACATGCGAGTTAAGAGCTCATTTGAATTCAAAGAGTGTTTTATCACATCTTATTATTATAACTTTTTAAAATTTTTATATAAAATATAATAAATAATTCAACTTTTTCAAAAATTAAATAATGATAATAATATTAAAAAAATTAAAATTCTAACAATATTTTATTCAAATTTTAACTATTATCTAAAATATATTATTTTATCTCTGAATCCAAACGAGCTAATACATTCGAAAAAGGGCCAGCATGAGATTTTAAGATTTTTATACTAATTCTTAATATTAATGATGTGTTTTTGCACATCAGTTATCGGGCTCAATCACCTGCAATACAAAGAAAGTATGGGGTCTCGGCCCTTGGGGTTAATGAAATATCTCTGATACTTATGTCAATTTATTGCTCCTTAGAGAAAATTCTTGTATACGAGAATGAGAACATAAGCAGTAATTCTGATCTGATACTCAGCTCTTATACTACTTGTAGAGGTAGTCCTCTGTACCCCACATCAAAGGTGTATGTCTTTCATACGTAGGACTATTCATATAAGTTGGGTTTTTACTCGGCCTGGACTGAAACCCGGATAACCAGGTTTCCGGTTATGTCCAGTCCGAAACTCATATATTCAAATTCGAGCCTATCCGGCCCGGATGCGGTTTTAATACACGTGTACTGATTTAAAAATCTGGTACCTGGATTTATTAACAAATAGAATGTTGAAATAGAATGCCCTAGCCACCCCCCCAAGAAACGCAGTAGCAAATCATTCTCTGACCTTTGTGTCTCTGGACCTCTGGTCTGCTATTTGCTCTCTCTTACTCTCGCTCCATCGCCATGTATTGTTTTTCACCCCATCACTCCGTCGTCTCCATCTCGCTCTCACTCTTTGGCGTCTTTAGGGTCCCAGTCTGTGACCAGGGAAGGGAAATTTTGGTATTTCATGATATGCTTGAGTTTTGAGTTTTGTAATGAGTTCGCAACCAGGTGAGGGAAATTTCGGTATTTCATGATATGCTTAAGTTTTGAGTTTTGTGATGGGTTTTGAGTTTTGAGTTTTGAGTCAGGGAAGATAAGGGTTGGATTGTTAAGTGTTGTGCCGAAACCCTAACCTTCTTCTGGTGAGTGCCAAAACCCTACTACTCTTAGATCTAAATTTCTTTTATCTTCCTCCCCGTTGATGGGTATTTTTCAAGTTTCGAATAACTTATCAAAGAAGAATACTCCACGTGACATTATTTTTGACACACAACATATCAATGTAGTTGATCTTCAGATTCTTCACAGCGGCTCGTGAATCGTGAGAGAATATAATGTGATTGAATTTCCTGACATCTCTCTTCTTCTTCTTTTGGAATGCTACTTTGTAAGATTAAAAAATACTCTTCTCTAATCTTATTTCTTTATAGATTCAAATGCTCTGTTTTGGTCAATATTGTTTTAGAGAAGATTCAAATATTCTTTAAATATCACATTGAATGGAGCTGGTGATTTCATTGATGAATTTGTTGTTTATGTTCACATCTTACAAACAAAGACTTAGATACTTGTCTATATGCATAATTCTTTAGAAGGTGGTGTCTACATGTGAATGTCTTTGTATTGAGGATAATTTTGACTGTTCAAATTATATGGGACTTCATGTTGTCATCTTTGATGCGGCGTAACCTTCCTGGGTCACATTCTTGTGGCAAATTGGTGAGTGCGGCCACCTTCCGCACATTCTATTAGAGATAGGGGATAGTATTGCATACATTGTCAGGACAGGGTGCCTCACTGTGATCCCTATACGTGCTTAGTGTCAATTCTTAAGTACAGTGTATCCTTGTCATTACATGCAAGTGCAGGGTGGTGTCAGAAATATCGGTGTCCTATCACTCCATGTCTACTTCCTTCCGCATGGATCCTGGGCCTCTTTCTCCTTTCTCCAACTAGTGGGCCGATTACACTTTGGTCGTTAGACCTCTGGATAAGTTAGACTTAGCCTGGTAGGGAGTGTAAACGTTCATTCGAGTTAACATTTGTTTTTTTTTATTCATATGTGGCATAGAATTAGGAGAATTACTAAAAAGATTAGCAGTTTTCCAAACTAAAAAACAACTTATTTTCCCATGTAAAGCCAGATCGTTTATATTTTCTTCAACATTTCTTGTAATAGTTAGGTTTGATTTAAATAATGAGATGAGACGAAACGAGATGATTTATAAATAATAGTAGAATGATTTGTGAATAATAATAAAATGAAATGAGTTAAGATTTTTATAGGGTTTTAGGAAAAAAGAAAGAAAAAATTAAATAAAAATATTATAAAGTTATAATATGTTTATAAAATAGTTTTTTAATATTATATTTATTTTGAGATTTAAAAAAATTAATTTTTTTTATTTTATTTGAAAATTCAGAAAAATTAGAGCGAGTAAGTAATGATTAGATTAAAAGTTAAAATATTAAAATTAAAAAATAATTATATTTATAATATTTGAATCAGATGAAATAATATAAAATGAGAGGAGAGCACCATGGTACTGGCTTAATTGTAAAAATCCAACTTAAATGGGAAAGACAAATTTTACAAAGAGAGTTTATTGTCGAAAAAGGGACACATTCGTCGCGAAGTGCGTGAGGTGCAGTTGACCTGCCACGTGTTTGGCGGCAAACCACACCAGCAAGAGCAGAGAAAAGAACCGTGAATTTACATACGGAAGATCGATGGACGGTAGCTATTCATTTAAATAAGATTTTTTTTTGGAGCTGGGAGCGTTCATAGTTTTTTTCGGATTGAATAATGCTTTTTTGTCCTATCAAACTTACTAGTGATGTTATAAATTAAAAAAAAAATTAATAATATAAACATAAAAGTTTTTTTTTTAATTATTTTAACGTATTTTTTATTTGAATATAATTTTTTTCTATTTTTTATTTTAATAAATTATATGACAGTATTATTCATTTGAATTAAAAAAAAAATTCTGAAGTTTATCAAACATCAGGTTATTTATACATATAACAAAAAAAAAAAAGGATTTTACTGTTAAAAAGTATTGTAAATGTAAAATTTATGACAAAATATATATCAATTATTTTGGAATAGACATCCTCTTTATTTCTTTTTTATCGCGTTTAAATGAAGTATCAAGCCTTAAATGTGATTGTGAGATGTACGTTGGACTGTTGATTGATTACAGGTTTGAGGCCGAAGAACTGCTGTTGCCAACGTAAATATGAAAATAACTGCTGACCCAAACCTAAATTATAATGTGGAAGTATGGAAGCATTGGTTGCATTTGGAGCAGTGGCCCGGCATTTTAAAAATCGTACGGTATGATTGTTTCGGCTCTTTCAACTGATACTGGTGTCATTGTTTTAACGCATTTGGTATTGGGCCTTTTCTGTTTTGTATGTATGGCGGTCGGTTGTTGATCGGACGGTCTGAAAATTATTTATTGATTCGACCTGATCCGTTGGATTATGATTTATTTGTATAATTTTGACTCAAATATTATACGGTTCAGTAGATCTAGATATAATAGGCTCCGTTCTTTGTATTTTCAACATCTGCAGCAGAAATTGTGCAGAAAGATTATGAACCCATTGACACAATATACATGCATATATATCGGAATACAACGAACACCAAAACAATGACAGGGTCATATATTCAGTTCTTGGGGAAATGATTTGAAAACAATGAGATGGGTTGTAATAACAACAGCATATATACTGCAAAGATCTATCGGCCTCTTCAATTACTAGCAGTAGATTGACTTTAAAAAAAAAATACAGTCAAAACCAGCCCAACACACGCAATATTAGGTCAGCTAAAGAAATGTTCTGAATCTAAATTTAGTCGATTTTACTGCCCAAAATACATCTCAATGCATCAATATTTTCATTCTTTTTCTTCTCCTCCGTTTTCTTATCGTTCCTCATGACAACAGCAGTTCGTGCTCTGGATGCTACAGGTTTGCTAGCTTTCTCCTCTCTTGTTTCTTTTTTATTTATTTTTGGGAAGACCAACATATATATTCTTCTTATTTCATTTACATTCACGTCTTTAAAATCTGTTGCCGGTGATGAACTTCAAGACAAGGTTGTGCATCTATCTTATTTATTTATTTATATGGTTTCTGTTGGATGTTTTAACTATCTTTTTCTGTTAAGATACTGAAATGACCGGTCGTCTAATTAAACTTCATACACAGATGCTTGTTTTAAACGTAAATTATTATAAGATGCTGATCAGAACTGTAGTTGAATAGCTTATAATCTGATGCAGAGACAGTATATTTAGTTTCCAGTTTGCTTTCTCCAGACTGATCCATATGACAATATGCATGCAACTAAAACACAGAATTTGTATGGACTCATGTAGGAGAACTGGGCATTGAGTTCTATTGACACCCTTGATGTTGAGTAACTTATAAATGTGTATGATGCCGAATACCTTCTTAATTTGCTTGTTGCAAATCTTCCGTCCGGCAACCAGTTTTAGAGACTTCCTCCCACCTGCCGTTCAGAACTTTTAAAAGATTCGGATGCATTCTCAATACTTCTCTCTCGAAGGAAAAAAAAAAAAATTATGCAAAACAATATAAAATTAGGTTAGTTGAACAAAATTGTTTTCTTTACTATAAACGTCTAAAGAAGGGAAAAAATAAAACATAGCAATGTCAAGAATGGGATTCGAACCCATGCCCTTTCGGACCAGTACCTGAAACTGGCGCCTTAGACCAACTCGGCCATCTTGACACGTGAAGTATGTATCCCTGTTAGTTATTATCATCTACTAGCTAGGTTTGGAGTTTACTAGGTTTCAAACTTTCACGCTCTCATATCCTTCAAGTGAAGAGAACCAAGTAATTAATTAGACTGATCTCAAATTGAGAAGTATTGATCATGAAATTTTATAGTGAAAACCTAAGTGGGGTTGGCAATCAGTATTAATAATCGATTATAATCGTATTCAATGCTGGGGACCGCAGCTGGTGATCAGAGAGAGAGATCTAATGGCGCTAGTTGTTTGTTGTACCTAAATGGAGAACGAACGAGTTTGGGTAAAAACCAAATGACAATGAAAATGGAACATGATTTTGATGTATCATTGCGCAGTGCTTCGACTTTAAAGTGTTTTTCTTTCTCATTTCGTCTTACCTTAGTCAAGGGTTTTGCCGTGAAAACAAAAGATTCCAACGAGTCCGATGAATGCATGTCCTTATCTTTTTGTGTCTTAATTAATTAGCATCACTCAATTTTATTTTTTTATTTTTTATTTTTTTATTTTTAATGTTCTCGGGATCTAGCTCATGACAGCTTCATGTCATTAATGCCTGAACATGCATGGAGGCGGGAAAAAAGGATAGTGAGTGATCATCTAACACATTTATTTTATATATTATTGCATTATACACGTGTCACCTTCTGATGAACCTTTTCCAATCGAAGCGGGTGATGAAGGATCCTATAAAATGATTTGTATGGGAACTAGAATTGGCAGGCAGAATATTATTATCGTCTCGCTAGCTATCTATTCCATACTAGTGTTTCAAAGTTGAAGATGAAGAAGGTGTGTAGTGTTCTACTTTGTGTCGTGGTGGCGGTGGCAGTGCTACTGTCTGAAGCACCACTCGCGGCGGAGGCGGTGACATGCAATTACACGGAATTGAGCCCATGCCTAGCAGCCATCGTGTCCCCGGCAAAGCCGTCTGCTACTTGTTGCCAGAAGCTGAGGGAACAGAAGCCATGCCTTTGCGTGTACTACAAAAATCCAAACCTCAAGCAGTATGTTAACTCTCCTGGTGCCAAAAGGGTCGCTAGCAGTTGCGGTGTTACCCTCCCCAAGTGTTAGCTTAAAAAGTTTATCAGTTTATGGGCTATGGAGCGAATGTGGTAAAAGAATTATTATATGTAATGAATAATTCCGTACAATAAAGTTTTATTGTGGACATGTTTCTCTCTCTGTTTCTGGTCATGACACAGCTTTGCGAAAATTTACTAGATTCTCTATATATGTTGTGACGAAATGATGGCAATTATAAGGAATATGTCAGGAGGGAAAGTAGTTGACATAAGAGGAAAAAATAATTAATGATGCCCGATCGATCATTTTGATTGATTTTTTTTACGAATTCTTTCGTTTTTTATTTTAGTTGAGAACAACCTTTTTCCTGTCCAACTGAAATTTCCCAATTTACATCGACCATATTTGAACCAACTTCTCATACATACCACAGTACTTATACCATAGAATGTTGGTGCATTCCCCAGCACGTTTCATGGTAATCTATTGATAAAAGGTTAGAATTGCATAATTAAGTTGTTTAAATGAGTGATTTATTTTATCAAATAAAGATTGAACACTTAATTATGCATCAAATTCTAATATTAAATGCAAATTAATTAATGTCAATATTTTATATACATAAAGTTCTATATTTGCCTTTGAAAGAAATACATTTTTTATGTACTGCAGGGCATTTATGAAAATACTAAAAGAGGCTGGAACTCAAGGGAGCAAGCAGAAAATCAGCACATGCAGAAAAGGAAGATGCAGCACATGCATATGCAGAAGAAAAATGGACAGCACACACCAAAGTTAGGCCACCCACTCCCAAGTTAGGCCACCCACTCCACCATTCTTCAAAGTTAGGCCACCCACTCCACCATTCTTCAAAGTTAGGCCACCCACTCCCAAGTTAGGCCACCCACTCCACCATTCTTCAAAGTTTGGCCACCCACTCTTGATAAATGGTAGGATGCTCTCTCCTATAAATAGGAGAGAGCTCAGAAGAGAAAGGGCATCAAGGCAGTGGAGAGTTTTTGGAGTTTCAATTTTATTACCTTGTTGGAGTTATTTTGCAAGTTATTTCCTTTGTATTTTGCAAGTTATTTCCTTTGTATTTTGCAAGTTATTTACGGGGTTAATTTTTAAGTTATTAGTTTTGGAGTTTTGAGTTTATTACTTTGTGAAGAGTTTCAGTTTTTTTACTTTGTTAAGAGTTAGTTTTTAGTTTTCTTTGTTAAGGTTTTCAGTTTATATTACTTTGTTATAAGTTTCAGTTTTCATTATCTTGTTATAAGCTTCAGTTTTTATTACCTTGTTATAAGTTTCAGTTTTTATTACTTTGTTATAAGTTTTGGAGTTTAAATTTTATTACCTTGTTATAGTTTCAAGTTTATTACCTAGTGTTGGTTTCAATTTTATTACTTTAATTTAGTTTGTCTTATTTCTTCGAGTTGATATTATAGACTTTTTATTTTTTATTTCATTCTAAAGTTTATTTATATTTTCTTAGTTTTTGATATGATTCCACTTAGATTTATTTTTGTTACTAAAAATATCATGTGTAACTAATTACTAAAGCTTGGGTTGTGGAATGAGATTTAATTTATTTTAGATTCTAGTTTGATGCAATATATTATTGTTTAATGTTGATTTCACTAAATTACTAGTCGGATTCAAATGGAAAATAGATTGCGGCTCTTGCTCTTGTTTTGTTGTTGACGTAAGGCACAACAAAAGCTTGAATTTATCAAGGTCTCTTTCGATTGTTTATGAATATAAATTTGGCTAGTAAATTAGAGAATTTCTTGAGAAAATATTGCAAATACTTGAGCTTAATTTTTATGTTCCGAATATCAATTCCTTGACTGGATTGTTAATCGAGAAATTATCTAGAATCCGAGATAAAAAGAATCTCAAACCCAACCCAAGTGTTTGTTAATTTGTTTTTTTAGAAACTCTAAATTCAATTTCAATTATTTTTTTTGGCATAGCATTTTAATTTTATTTTCATCTCACATACTCGATTCATTTGTTCCTCACAAATCTTTTATACGCTTTGATAACCCATTGTCCCTGTGGAATACGATCCTGGACTTATCCTTGATACAACTTGACACTTCTGCACTTGGAAGCACATTCTAAATCGAGTCATCTATAGTAACCGTGTTTTAACTGATCAGTTTTATACGAGGACCTGCAAAACACGGGCCTGCAACACATGGGAATCCATTGACCACTATTGATGTACGTACGTAGGACTTGTCCCTTCTGCTAGATTTCCTGTACAGTTATATATAATTAATGTCTAGATCAAGGAAGAATGCCAAAAAAGAAAAGGCATTTTAAGGATATTCGAAAGGTATGCATGCAGTGATCGATATTTGAGTATAACATCGCTAAGTGGAATTAAATAGCTAAGATTATTGGTATTGGTTTCATCAAAGCCATTTTCAAAATTTGATGGAAAGTACAAATTTTTCATAAATCTAAAGTCTTTCTATCCATAATCTCACATTGGATTAGTCATTAGATTCATCAATAATAATAATATAATTTTTTTTTCATATTTTACAATTAAACTAACTATATGTACATTAATAATTTAATTTGATATTTAAATTATTGATTTCCAACTAATTTTTTTCCTCAACCTAATTACCAACAAACACATTTTGCCAACCCTTCTTCTACCTAACAATCATATATATAATAATTTAAGGAACCAACAAACACATACAATTTGTTCATCCACCAATTATATTATGCCAATATTTGTTTGAAGCAAAAAAACACTTCCACAACCACCCTTCTTCTCTATCTAAACTTTACATCTACAATTCTATCATCGGTCAAACACATTCATTCCACCATACACAATATCCAACATTCATATCCATAATTCTTCAAACCAACTTGTAGATGTAGCTAACCGTCCTTCTTTTGCCAAGATTTATAGATGTAGCTAATAGTCTTGGATTAAGCCCTATAAATATATCCATTCTTTAACTACTTCTCACTCATCAAAAATCAATATTTCTTCTTCTAATTCTTCGCATTTTTTTTCTCTTAGTTCCCTATGGATCCCTTTCTAAATACTCGTTATATGTTAGATGAAGATTATTTTGATCATGAGGATCTTAGAGCATTCTCATCGGATTAGCTATTTCTAAATTTTATTGTACTTTTTGACTATTAGATGTAAAATACAGTTGCAATGGATTATGGATTAACAAAAATTATAGCTTTTAGCTACAGTATCGGCAGAGGAAAACTCAAATTTGATCTGCATTGTACAATGACTAAATCTTATTTTATTATTATCTATAGCTCTCCCTCTCTCCTCTTTTGACTCACAACAGCAGTGAATTTCTTAATAACGCTAGTTAGAGAAATTAAACTATTAATCTACTCTTTGCTTTACAACTATTATAGCCTAAATTATGGATTAAAAAAAAAAGCTTAAAACCTGGACCCATGGTTCTTTGAGATCTACACATATAAATAAACATATAAATAGGTAGAATAATAAAATATGATAAAATAAATTAAATTAATAATTAAAAAAAATTAATATTATTTAATTATTAATTACTTATTACTATATAATGAATAAATAGATAATCTAATGTAGAAATTTGATGTGAATAATTAAAATCAAATTCATCTTATATTATTTTATTGTTATATAATAAAAAAAATAGTTATTTCAATGTGGAGACTTATATAAATGGAATAACCAAAATTTAAATTCATCTTACATTCATCAAAATTGTCCTTTACATATGGATAATTCATTAACAATGCTCTTATGATAGAAGCAATGGCTGTACATAGACATCGACATGCACCCGAGGGAGCATCTTCTTCATGTCGTTCCAATTCTCCACCTCGTATGTTCATCCGACGCAATTCATTGGAAGGTCATGAACGCCTTTGGAAGGATTACTTTGCTCAACCGCCAATATATCCGCTAAACATTTTTAGGAGGCGATTTCGAATGAATCGTAATCTTTTTTTACTCATACATTCTGCAGTTAAGACTCGTGATGATTATTTTGTCCAAAAAAGAGACGCTAGTGGTAGGCTTGGATTGTCTTCCCTTCAAAAGATGACCACGACAATTAGGATGCTCGCATATGGGGTAACAGCAGATTTTATGGATGAGTATGTAAGAATTGGAGAAAGCACTACACGGTTGAGTATGAAGAAATTTGTAAAGGCAATCGTGTCAATCTTTGGGGGTGAGTACTTGAGGTCTCCAACTAGAAATGATATAGCGAGGTTACTAGAAGTTGGACAAAGGCGTGGGTTTCTAAGAATGTTGGGTAGCATTGATTACATGCACTGGAAATGGAAGAATTGTCCTAGTGCTTGGAAATGTATGTACTCTGGTCACGTAAATGAATCCACTATTATTTTGGAAGCTGTTGCCTTTTACAATCTTTGGATATGGCATGTTTTTTTTTGTTTGCCTGGGTCTCATAATGACATCAACGTACTCGATTGATCTTCTGTTTTTGCTGCGTTAGTCGAAGGTCGTGCTCCTTCGTGCAACTATACTATCAATGGTCATGAATACACAATGGGATATTATCTTGCTGATGGTATATATCTTTCGTGGGGAACATTAGTAAAAACAATTCCTGCTCCACATGGGAAAAAAAAAACATTTTGCTGCTTGCCAGGGTCTGCAAGGAAAGATGTGGAACGTGCCTTCGGAGTACTCCAAGCTAGATTGGCAATTGTGTGTGGACCTGCAAGATATTTCCAACCTGAAGTTCTAAAAGATATTATGTACGCATACATTATCTTGCACAATATAATCCTTGAAGATGAGCGTCATCTATATCTCGGGGTTGATCAATTCAATTATGAAGCCAATGATGATACTTCATCCGAACCAATTTCACGCGATAATATACATAAATTCATAGAGTTTATTGCCCAACATCATCGTATTAGAGATAGAGGCACTCATTCTCAATTCCAAGCCGACCTTATCGAGCACTTATGGAATATGCATGGCCAAGCATAATATGGATTTCTTGAATAGTGCAACCACCTTGTGGTGTATTGTAGTACTCATAAAAATGTGGTTATATTTATGATTCCCTTTTTATATTTTTAATGTTGAGAACCTATAACTAGTGGTAATTTAATAGCCAACAGTTTCATTGTAATGCTCAGTATAACATTGTGGTCACTTTTGATATGTTTTAAAAGAAGCTACTACAAAACCACTCGGATTCAACTCTAGTTCCTTAACTTATCTGACATCCATACACACACACTCAATTATATATATATATATATGCTTGTATATATTTTTACCTTTTATATATGGATATATATTTATATATATTTATTTATATTGAGCTCGTTGCTCTAGTTCCTTGATCTCAAATAAACAAGTTCCTAGAAGCTAGAATGGAGAAATAACCAACATCCATAAATAAATTCAGATTGTATATATTTTTACATTTTATTAACTTACATGGATATATAAGTTAATATATTTATTTATATATTAGTGCAATGCTCTAGTTCCTTGATCTCAAAATACTCCACCATGTGAATAAACTACACAAATAACACAAGTTCCTGGAAGCTAGAATGGAGAAACAACCAACATCCAAAATAAATTCAGATTATATATATTTTTACCTTTTATTAACTTACATGGATATATAAGTTAATATATTTATTTAACACTTATGTAAATACTCTAGTTCCTTGATCTCAAAATACTCCACAATGTGAATAAACTACACAAATAACACAAGTTCCTGGAAGCTATAATGGAGAAACAACCAACATCCATAAATAAATCAAATTGTATAAATAAATTCTGCTGCAGTTAATAGCACAAAGATAGATCCAAAGATTAAACAAATAAATTCAGACTCAAGTCATCAATCCAACCACATAACAAAGACACTAATTCAGCCTTAATAAATGACACAATAAACAACTTTCATTCAGATTTTCCTTTCCATAAACAGATCCAAATACAGAGTTTCTCAATACAAACAACTTCCAACCACAAACACTACCAAAATATCCCGCAAACACTTCCAAAATACAAGCTACTTCACAAAATTTCATCCCCACAAACACTTTAACAAATTCTGGCGGATTCACACAGCTTCTAACTACAAACACTTCCAAAATACAAGCTACTAAACAAATTAGAATCACCAACAAACACTTCCAAAATACAACCAAACGGTCGAGCATTAAAATGTAATAAAATAATTGAATGATGAGTGTATAGTAGTCCTTCAAATTTGAAGGAAACCGGAGAATCCCTGTAGCTCAAAACTTCACATTGTATTGTTTGCCGAGACCAATACAGCGGTAATTTACACCACTTCATCATTTTATGCATTTGGCTTGGCTTTTGATGAGGCCAATGCCAATGCTCTAAAGGAATGAAAAGAAGTCAAGTAATGCTACATACAGTCATGGAATGTGCAAACGCTAAGCAATCGCTTTGAAAAAGAGTGGGGTCCACGATTAAAAAGTTAGTTTTTTTTTTTTCANAGTTACATATTAATTTACTTCTTTTAAAGAGACTGCATGCCGCTTGCATAACCACGACTACAAATATCATTCTTCAAAGAAGCCATGGCCAAAATTTACTTGAATT
>QGSO01001273.1:0-15765 GCA_011037825.1 Carya cathayensis
TAAAACCCTCCCCTTCAACAAACCTAAATGTCAACTCATCAATAATAATTCATCTCTGTCAAGGCTTGTTGGCAAGCCTCAACACTAAATGAAATGGGCACAAGTCCCCCACCACCACTACCTCCCTCCATTTTCCAACCTAGAGTCGTCTGGGACTTATCCGTATTCTTAAACGGACCTTTTTTACATTGCTTCTGAATGTGATGCTTCATAGACTTTGTACCATTGATCTTTGTATCACATGCATACGAAGCACCACAATAATTACATGCAGCCCTAGGTTTAGTGAGATCACCTTTTGGTATTCTTGTAAAGTGATCCCAAACCATTGACCTAACTCTACCACTTTGTGACCCACCAATGTTAGATTTATCACTTACATTGGATGGGGTGGAGGCGGAGGCATATTTGGACTTTGTATTGACTCTTGCACATCATTGGTTGAAGTTGAAGAATCCATCTAGAAAAATAAACAACCAACAATTAGTGTAATAAGTTTCTATAGAACAATTGGAGGTCCGTAGCCTTGAAACAACCCTAATATCCACCACTATCAGCACACAAACAATCCTAAGAGCATCCACATTGGCTTCATCAAAGACCATATTCAAAATTGGATGAAAGTACAAGTTTTCCATAATTCTAAAACTTCATATCCATAATCTCACATTAGATTAGTAATTGGATTCATCAAAATAATAATATAATATTAATTTTTAATAATAATTAATTTTTTTTTTCATTTTTTGAGTTCCTTGAGTTCAGTGTCGAGCGTTCAACTCTGTCTGAAGTTCGCTCGAGCAGCATGTCTAGGGTGCTAGCTCAACTCTGTCTGAGTTTGCACTCGAGCGCAAGTACCAGAGGTCAAGCGAACCCATCTGTTTTCACCAATAATGCCAATGCTCTAAAATCCACAACTATCCAGCACACAAACAAGCCTAATATCCACAACTATCAAGCAAATTAACAAAAATAATAACTAATAGGTAAGATATAAAAATTATATAATAGAGAGAGAGAGAGAGAGAGAGAGAGAGAGAGAGAGAGGCACCTCGTTCGGTGACTACGGGAATGCTACGGTTGGGAATTTGAGATGCGACGGAGGGGCAACGGCACGGCGTCGGCAATGGGTTATGGCTTGGAGGGGATGCGCACGGCACGGGGCTAGGGTTTGTAGAATTTCTGAAGATGAGAGTTGACTGTTGAGAGAGAGAGAGCGAAGTGAAGACTGAAGGGGGAGGGGAGGGAATCGGGGGGGAGGGGGGGAAAGTGAATTATGTGCTGAAACGGCACCGTTTCAGCACATAATTTAAGAAAAAAATATATGGGTTGCATGAAACGACGCAACCCAGTTTCTAATGAGACATTAACGGTGTCGTTTTCAATTTTGACTTCTAAATTCTAATTCTAAACAATAAAAAAAAATTAATAAGTTAGTAAATATATATTTAAGTTAGTAAAAATAAAATTAAGTAGACTATTTAACGTGTATTATTTAATTAAATCACTAAAAAAATCACTAGTTAATTGTTAATTTATTTGTTGAACCTAAGGTTTCAAGTTTTGTATAATTATATATCTACACTGATTTTGATGATAACAAATGAATTCAAAGAATGAAGGAGTCTCAAGCTCAAGTTGTCCACACAATGGAGTCAAGCACATCAAGGAACCAAGCATGAGCAAGAAGGGAACAATTCACATTAAAGTCATAGAGTAATATTGTAAATCTCTTAAAAATTTGAAATTAGGATTAAGGCTCAAAAATTAATATTTTATCATAAAGCATTAAAATACATTTTCCACATGTGCATGAATATTTTGAAAATTAAATTTGAAAATTTTGAAAGATAGATTGATTGTCATCTTTCACATGTGCATGACATGATTAAAGGTTTGAACTTTGAAAATATTAAAGATGATTGATTGTCATCTTTCACATGTGCATGTTTTATTTGAATATTTTCAAAAGTGATTGATGCTTTTCTTGACTTATGCAAAAGGAAGATGTCTTTGTTTGAAAAATTTGAAAAGTAAAGTGTGCTCCTTTTGTCATATGCAAAAAGTAAAAAGATTAGGTTTGAATTTTTGAAAAGTGAATGATGATGTCTTTGACATGTGAATCTTTTTAAATTTGAATATGAAGTCTCATATGCCTATAAATAGATCATTTGAGAGCTTCACATTCACAACACCAAGAGCATACAATATTCATTCAAAGCTTTCATTCTCTCTTCTCTAAGCATTGAGCCTTAACCCTTGTTCATTTTGAGAGATATAGTTTGTGCTGTATTGTTCTTATTTCACTCATTGAGGAGTGTTTTCTGATATTCTACCCACTATCAATTCTTGTATCAGTAAAAGGGTGTGTATAACCCTTGTGCGTGTAGAAAGTGTTCTACACAGGGAATAGTTGAATCACCACGTGTGAGGTGATTGCAAGTGTAGAGGGTGTTCTACACGGATCCTTTGTAGCGGTGTTGTTCAAAGGTGTAATAGGTTTCTATCTCCACCTGAAGAGAGGTTGAATAGTGAATTCGGGGATCCTCAAGGGGTAGCTTGAGGCGAGGACGTAGGCAGTGGGGCCGAACCTCTTAACATACTGAGTTTGCTTCTCTTACCCTTACTCTTTATATTTATTGCTATTTTATATTTTGTTTATATTTTATATTGTATATTTGATTTATAATTGTTATTTTCTTAAATACAACTCAATTCACCCCCCTCTTGTGTTAGTCATCTGGGCAACATTATTAATTATTACTAACTTAGAGAGTTTTTTTTTTTTTTTTACTAACTTAGACAGTTAGACTTAGATATATCAATTGATAATTTTTTTTTTTTTATATCCAAGGGAATATATTTAATACTTATGTAATTATATTGTGATATTAATTTAATATATATATAACTAATAGTATACTATTATATATATATATTAGTAATACTATACTATTATACTAATACTATTAGTCTATTAATATATAGTAAATTAGTAATATTTATTAACTTATTTACTATAAGTTTATAACTAATAACTAGATGTAAATATCATGTAATAACTAGTAGTGATTTATTAATTTAGACGGTTAGTGATTTAGTCTTAGTCTTAGTAAGTTAGTATAAATATTATTATATTAGTATTAGTATAAAATTATATATATTAATAATTAGTATGATAAATATTAGCCTATTAGGTTAGATAAAAATTATAAATAATTATATACAATTATAAATATTATATATAATATATATAAATAATAAAATATATTAATAATATATAATATTCATTCGGTTCGGTTCGGTCTGGTCCGGGGCAAAAAACCCTTGGACCGGGACTGAACCGAAACCCCTCAGTCCAGGGAAAATAGGACCGAGACCGACCGAACCTTCTTCCGGTCCGGACCGAAACTACCGGTCCGGTCGGTTTTACCGGTCTGGACCGGCCGATACTCCCCCCTAATCCTCAATGATCATTGCTAGGTAATAGCCTAGTATTACTCTTCGTTAGAAAGGAATAAAATTTGTAGCTCATAATCGCAGTAGCTTGACTGTTTGTAAGTTTGTAAAAAATCTTAATATCAGGATTGGACTGGAGAAAGAATTATTAAAAGGTATGAAACGGGCTGATGATCATCATGATGAGTAAATTGATGCATTAATGTTCTTGCATTGCTTGCATGCCTTTTGATCTTTTGCAAACTCTCATGCTTTTTTTTTTTGGAAGGCTAAACTCTCATGCAAACTCTCATGCCTTTTGTCAAAGAAATGCATGTATATGGTGAAAAAGGTTGTATGTGTATTTGTGCACGTGTGAAAACACAATGATCTTTTGCTGACATCATTTTCGTGTAAACCTGATCTCCCCCATGCTCCAATAATTTTCTTTGCTACTTTTAGTGGTTAGTTTGCTCAATGATAAGCCAAGAGTTTTTTGGTACGTCTAGAGTCTAGACATGTTACCTAATTAAGTACAATACATCTCGCATGTATTAGTCAATATAATTCGTACATGTACGTAACATTGATACCAATCAACAAATGCATGGAGGAGAACATCAAATCACAGCAAGACACGTTTATTTTATTTTATTTCAAGTAATTAGAAGAAATAGACAGGTAGTGGATGACATCTTCGATTGAAAATATATATATATATATAATTTATTTATGATATAATTAAATTACTAAGTACGGTCCAACTTATATATAATGCCAACCCAAATTAATATGTTACAAGATTTGAGGTACACAATTTTAAAGATATCGTTTGCACTAAAATCCAAACCCAATAATCCAAGATCATTACTACACCTGCATATGTCCATATTCCCCGCTCTTTCCAGGTTACTGAGCTTATCAGTTCTATGCCAAACGCATCGTTTTACCTATTATGTCATTCAATTAGGGAAAAATATAGTTGCAAGCATAATTGTGCACTAATCTGTGCACCAATGTGATGTGATTGGTCAAAAAGTAGATTTTATTGAAAACAGTGTTAATTTAAATTTTAAGTATGAATAAATCAGTATTGGTACACAGATTAATGCGCAACTGTGCTTGTATATAGCAAAACTCTTCAATTAGTGCGCATCGGTCACCGGTCCCACCACTCCCAGTTTGGAGGCACAACCATACACGTTTTAGATCCTATGATCATCTTTGCCGTCAGAAACAAGCTTCTATTTCTACAATGCAACTTGTGTAAAATGTGATCAAGCTTTTTATTATATGAGTCGTGTTACATCCCCCGAACCCGAGAATCTACCGGGAAGGTAAATTATTATTATTATTTTTATTTATTTTCATTCATTTTTTTGGCATTCTTAAATATTTTTTTTTAAAAAAATTTATAATATCATTAAAAAATACTTCCTTAATTACTAAATAAAAAAAATAAAAATACACAATCAGAAAAAATGGTCGGGATTGTGATAATAGGACCCAAGCATATCTCTAATTATAATATAGTGCATAGTTCTTAGCCTTTTAAGATACCAAAATTTTTAAATCTCTCGAATCAGTAATGAATATCGCGCGTGTGTGTGAATATATATATATATATACATTACACCTAGGGTCTTTACGATGTTTCTTGTTTTTATACAGCATTTAGAGTATCTTTATTAACTTGATTAAATTCATCTTTAAATTTAACCAATATCAACACTTTTTTGTATTTATCTATTCCATTTAAATTCAATCTTCATATTAGATTAGTTATTTATTTTCTATATAATAATAAAATATTACTAAATTAATATTTTTTTTAAATTATTTTTTGTCACATTTTATAATGCTACCAATTTAATATTATTAATAATTATATTATAATTAAATTAATATTAAAAAAACATATTTTTAAAGGTCATTTAATCATTTGAAATAAAAGTGTATAATATTTTAATTGGTAAAATGAAAATATAAAATATCTTAATTGCTGAAATGAAAGTGTATGAGTGAGAAAATAATATTTTAATTTTTAGTGAATAAAAGTGATCTTTCATCTTTAACTAAACGCTATAACAAAAATCTAAAATATTTTAGATTTATTTAATCTAACGTGGGTTTTTTTTATACAAATTATTCAAATTTTAACCAAATGAGGATGCTCTTAGACTTATCATTAAAAAATACTTCCTTAATTACTAAATAAAAAAAATAAAAATACACAATCAGGAAAAATGGTCGGGATTGTGATAATAGGACCCAAGCATATCTCTTATTATAATATAGTGCATAGTTCTTAGCCTTTTAAGATACCAAAATTTTTAAATCTCTCGAATCAGTAATGAATATCATGTGTGAGTGTGAGAATATATATATCTTCTATATATAAAAAGTGTGTATGAAACGGAAAATCTTGTTTTAACGGTTTTTTTTGTTTTTCCGTTAAAGTTAACACCGTTTGTTTTAACGGTTTGACATATAAAATGAAGACATAAATGTTGAGAGAGATAGCATTCAATGTTGTTATATGATTTATTAATCACAATAATTATAATACTTAATAGTTTATATAATAATAAGTAATTAAAGATTAGTTATTATATTTTTCTCTTTCTCCTTAACATATACACGTGTATTAGGTGCATAAGACGTGAATCTCTAAATATAATATACGTGTATTATATATTTCATTAATTCAGATTATTGAGTATTCCAAATTTAAAAATCTTATATAATATATAATACAAGTGTGTTTAATCAAATTATTTTTTTTCTCATGGTAGTAGGACGTAGCTTCCACTAAGTCATATTCCATACATGGGCTTGCTATGATGGGCACGTGACAAAGGTCGTGATCCTTGAGCTAATCAAGAAAGAGTAAATTCGGCCAACAATTTCAAAATATATTTTAGGATTTATATATAGAAAATATTATACCACAAATTTTATAAAAAGATTATGTTTTAACTTAATGTTGTCCTTGATCTACTCAACCAACAGCAAAATAAGAATTTCAATGTTGTCTTTATTGATTGTCTACAGGATGACATAAATTGATGAATTATAATACAAACATCAAATGACATAATTAAGGAAGTGAATTTCAGTGTATTGATGTATTTTTTTATTTTTTAAAAATACTTAAATATGTTAAAAAATATGAAAAGAAAAACAAGAAAAAAATAAACAAATTAAGTTTGTGCTAGGTGGCACGGCTCATTACTAGACGACATCCAAGCATTAGTCTACATCAAAAAGGAATAAAATTTGTAGCTCATAATCGCAGTAGCTTGACTGTTTGTAAGTTTGTAAAGAACCTTAATATCAGGATTGGACTGGAGAAAGAATTATTAAAAGGTATGAAACGGGCTTATGATCATCATGATGAGTCAATTGATGCATTAATGTTCTTGCATTGCTGGCATGCCTTTGGATCTTCTGCAAACTCTCATGCCTTCTGTCAAAGAAATGCATGTATATGGTGAAAAAGGATGTATGTGTGCGTATGCACGTGCGAAAACGCAATGATCTCTCGCTGACATCATTTTCGTGTAAACCTCTCCCACCTTGCATGCTCCAATAATTTTCTTTGCTACTTCAAGTGGTAAGTATTTAACAAGCTAGCTTGTTCCTCTTTAAGAACTACTACATATTGAGTAAATAATAAATATCATGCATCATGCATANGAAAAAAATAAACAAATTAAGTTTGTGCTAGGTGGCACGGCTCATTACTAGACGACATCCTAGCATTAGTCTACATTAAAAAGGAATAAAATTTGTAGCTCATAATCGCAGTAGCTTGACTGTTTGTAAGTTTGTAAAGAACCTTAATATCAGGATTGGACTGGAGAAAGAATTATTAAAAGGTATGAAACGGGCTTATGATCATCATGATGAGTCAATTGATGCATTAATGTTCTTGCATTGCTGGCATGCCTTTGGATCTTCTGCAAACTCTCATGCCTTCTGTCAAAGAAATGCATGTATATGGTGAAAAAGGATGTATGTGTGCGTATGCACGTGCGAAAACGCAATGATCTCTCGCTGACATCATTTTCGTGTAAACCTCTCCCACCTTGCATGCTCCAATAATTTTCTTTGCTACTTCAAGTGGTAAGTATTTAACAAGCTAGCTTGTTCCTCTTTAAGAACTACTACATATTGAGTAAATAATAAATATCATGCATCATGCATATAATTACTCTCTAACATGTGTCCTTGGCCATATATATGTTGAGATCATATATAATTGATGGATTTCATTCTATTAGATAAGGTTATTTTCAAGATTTCTGACTTGTAACCAAATAATCTCTTTTTTATTTTTTGGCTAAAATCTATTTATAAGTTTGTTTATTAACACCCTGATCAATACATCATTCTTATATATATATATATATATTAATTAACGCTATAAATATTAACGTTTTAATCGTTTTTATTTATTTATTTATTTATTTCTATAACGAGTTTCATAAGAAGCAATTCCGTATTTTAACAGCTTTTTGAGTTTGGTTAGTTTGCTTAATAATAAGCTAAGATTTAAAAAATAAAAAAAAATAAAAAATTTTGGTACGCCTAGAGTCTAGACATGTCACCTAATTAAGTACAATGCATCTCGCATGTATGAGTCAATATAATTCGTACATGTACATAACATTGATACCAATCAACAAATGCATGAAGGAGAACATCAACTCACAGCAAGACACGTTTATATTATTTTATTTCAAGTAATTAGAAGAAATAGACAGGTAGTGGATGACATCTTCGATTGAATATATATATATAATTTATTTATGATATAATTAAATTACTAAGTACGGCCACGGCCCAACTTATATATAATGCCAACCCAAATTAATATGTTACAAGATTTGACGGACACAATTTTAAAGATATCGTTTGCACTAAAATCCAAACCCAATAATCCAAGATCATTACTACACCTGCACATGTCCATATTCCCTACTCGTTCCAGGTTAATCAGCTTCTCAGTTCTATGCCAAACGTATCGCTTTACCTGTCATGTCATTCAATTGGTGTGTATCGGTGCACATAGACGCCTGAAGATAGAGTTCTGTTTCCAGCATTCTCTCGCTGCTCTTTCATGGTCCCAACTTGGGCCATGAAGCGAGGTCACCGGTCCCACCACTCCCAATTTGGAGGCACAACCATACACGTTTTAGATCGTACGATCATCTTTGTCGTAAGAAACACGCCTCTTTCTGCAGTGCAATTCATGTAAAATGTGATCAAGCTTTTTATCATATAAGTAGTGCTACATCCCCGAGCCCGAGAATCTACCGAGAAGGTAAATTTTTATTTTTTAATTATTTTCAATCATTTATTTGGTATTCTTAAATATATATATTTTTTAAATTCACGAAATCATTAAAAAATATTTTCTTTATTATTAACTAAAAAAATAAAAAAAATATAAAACACATTTGAGAGAAATGCTCAGGACTATTATCAGAATCCCAAGTATTTTTCATATTATATTTATAAGCATATAGTGCGTAGATCTTAGCCTCTAAAGGTACCAAAATTTTTAGATCTCTCGAATTAGTGATGAATCTCGTGTGCGCGTGTGAATATATATGTATACCTAGGGATCTTTACGATGTTTCTTGTTTTTATGCAGCATTTAGTCTTATCAATAATTCCAAAAAATTAGGTCCTAGCATCCACCATCTTTTTGTGGCAATTAGGTCCGCAAGGGCCCATTTGTTTATATAAAATTAAAAAATTTATCTTATTTTATCTTAATTTATCATTACAATTTTTATATAAAATATAATAAATAATTTCATTTTTTTAAATTTTAATATAAAATTAATATTATAAAATTATATTATAATAATATTTTATTCATTATCATTTAAAACATCTCATCCTAACCAATCGTACCTAACACCACACGTACGTTTTTAATTCAGAAACAGGAATGGTTCTCCTCAGAAAGCTACTATAAAACTGGTGTTTCGCTTATTCATGCAGCTTAAAACGAATTCCTTACCTAATGGACTACATAGCATTGCTGCTGTTAATTACATTTGTGTCCGCATCCATTCATGTGCTGGCCTCCGGTCTTGAGAGCCGGAAGAAGAAGTCTGGCAGTCCCAATTCATTTCCCCCTGGCCCCAAGGCTTTTCCCATTGTTGGCAACATCAGCTTGGAGCTGCGCAACAAACCCCACCAAACTCTCGCCAAGCTCTCCAAACAATATGGACCCTTAATGACTCTCAAGCTCGGCAGCACAACCACCATAGTCATTTCCTCTCCAGACACAGCCAAAGAAGCACTGCAAAAACACGACCAAGCCTTCTCCAGCCGAACTATCCCGGATGCGGCCCGAGCATTTGATCACCACAAATTCTCAATGGCGTGGCTGCCCGCATCGACTAGTTGGAGGAGTCTCAGGAAAGTTGTAGCCATGGAAATGTTTGTTCCACAACGGCTGGATGCCACCGAAGCCATTCGACATAAAAAGGTTCAAGAGCTAATTGCCCATATTGGAGCAAGTTGCAACAGTGGTGAGGCGATAGATATTGGTCGAGTTGCCTTCACAACAGTCTTTAATGTCATTTCAAACACGTTATTCTCCACTGACCTGGCCCAGTATAATTCGAATACATCCCAGGAGTTCCAGGCTCTTATAATGGGTTACATGGAAGAAGATGGGAGGCCTAATATTGCAGACTATTTCCCAGCACTTCGTTTATTTGATCCGCAAGGTACACGCCGGAGGATGACAGCTTATACTGCAAAATTGTTTGAGATTTTGGATGGTATTATCAATGAACGCCTGCAATTAAGAGCAACGTCAAAGGCTTCTAAGGCTGGCAGCGATGTACTTGACTCCCTCCTTAGTCTCGTTGAAGACGATAATTCAAAATTGAGCTACGACGATATGAAACATTTGCTTCTGGTGATTCATTATCTTTTTTTATCTCATCTTCCTAATGCAAAATCATCTTAGCGTTAATTAAATTAATCTTCGGCAGGGCAGAGAATTATGAATGCAGTATTGCTTTCTATGAATAGCAGTAAACCTAGATAAAGGTAGCTCTAAACTTAGCTCTCACATACTTCCTATCAGGATTTATATAGTGCAGGGAGCGACACAAAATCAAGCGCGGTGGAATGGGCAATGGCAGAGTTGCTACACAATCCCCCCAAAATGGCAAAAGTCCGAGAAGAGCTTGAAGAAGTCATTGGCAAGGATGGGCTTGTTCAAGAATCCGACATTTCAAAATTACCTTATCTACTCGCGACAGTGAAAGAAACCTTTCGGTTGCATCCACCAGCGCCTTTACTACTCCCCCACAAAGCCGAGGCTGACGTAGAAATATGTGGCTTTACGGTGCCAAAGAATGCACAAATACTAGTCAACGTGTGGGGAATGGGACGAGATCCGAGCATATGGCCAAACCCAGACCAGTTTTCGCCTGAAAGGTTTTTAGATAATGACATTGACTATAAAGGCACGAATTTCGAGCTCATTCCCTTCGGAGCTGGAAGAAGAATATGCCCTGGATTGCCTTTGGCTAATCGGATGGTACCCCTCGTGTTGGCCTCTCTTCTTCACGACTTTAATTGGAAGCTTGAAAATGAGATGAAGCCAGAAGATATGGACATGAGGGAGACAACGCTTGGAATTACCTTACATATTGCCCAGCCCCTTCGGGCTATTCCGATTAAATCAGTGTAATTTTCGGTTAATGTTTGTGTTGTTAGCCCCTAATAACAACGTTCGTATGTGTGTGAGTTGGGGCCTTTTTTCTCTGTTAATTTCATTTTTTTTTCCCGTGTGTTTTTTATATTTGTTTTGGGATGTTTGTTTGGGTTCCCCAAACTCTCCTCTCCTCTTGTAGTACTACCTTCAGTTTTAATGATAAATATATATATATTTGTGTGTAAAGGAACAGAGTATACAACTATATATGATCTTTATTTTATAAATATAATTGTTATAACATAAAGAGATTTCACAAACATGAATTTATAAATCGATGTAATTTTATGTGATATTAAATTTACTTTATCATAAAAGTAATTTTACAATATAACGTGTCACATTCAATCACGAGAATTTATGAGTTTATTTTTATAAAATTTGGTTAAAACATTTGTCTTTTACAAAATAAACGTTTGATATCTTTATCCAACCCTTTATGGGTAATTTTTAACAATTAGAAATATAGCAATGGGTGAAGATTCAAATTATAAGATGTTGCATATAAGGCCGGACCCGTTTCGATATCTCATAATACATGTGAATGATAGTTTTATTAGGTTTTGAAAAATGAGATTAAAAAATTTGAATAAAAATATTATAAAATTAAAAAATTGTTTGAATATAATTTTTGTTTTAAGTTTTTTAAAAAATTGTATTATTTTTGTGTTTTGTTTAGAAATTTAGAAAAATTATAATGATTAAAAAATGATTTGATAAAAAATTTAAAAATGAAAAATTAAAAAATTTTTATATTTAAATAATATTTGAAAATAAAATATTTAAAATCGTAGATTCTCATCAAATTACAATCATTTGGAAAAGATAAAGTTAAACCGGCAACTTCCTGCAAATTGGCTTTCCTAAGATTTCGATAAGAAATTAGAAAAACTCTAAGTTCAGTCGCCCGGGATAAGCACCCCGCAAGCGGCTGCTGATGTGGCAATAAATAAAAACGCACCGTTTTAAAATTTTCACAATTTCAAATTTCACTTGACCAATTTGCTTCGAAACTCTCAGTTCTCTCTTTCTCTGTAACTTTTCATTCCTCCTTCCCTCCCTCTCCGCGATTTTTCTTCTTTCCTCCTTCCCTCCCTCTTTGCTTGTCACGAGAGTCCTCCCCGAAGTCCCCTCGAAGCTCCCTCCCTCCCCTCGAAACCGCCGCTTACGACTTCCATCAGTGTCGAGATTGAAAGTCTGAGACCACCCACACGAACGAAGCCTTTGATTCGTCCTTTCCTCAGCCACGTCTCCTACCAAAGGTAGCAATCCCTTCGTCTTAATCTTCTGGGAAGAGCCCCTCCCCTTCATCCCGAAAAATCCTAACCTTCGAACTTCTGGCACGCAGCTCCATTTCCGACGTCCTATTTAAATGGGTATATTTCTAGTCTCCGATGGACGGAAAGTGAAAAAAAAGGAAAAATAAAGAAACTTTCCGTTTTACCGAACAAGAAAGTGGGAAACAAAGTTAAAATCTGAATTTTTCGTTTGGGTTCCACTCACTCTGTCTGATCTATAGCCTCTGAAGCGCTCGTCTCCTATTCTCTTATCGGGGTCTGCAAATCGAAGCCACAAAGTGAAGTGGGTCTCTTTCTCCTCTCTCTCAGCTTTGTTTTGTTTGGTATTGCTTGTTTGGCATTTTGTGGAGGAGTTGGGTGGGCTAAAATGTGGGTTTGGTCATTTTTCTGGTAGAGATCTTACATAAACATTTCCAGGTATTTGATCTTTTCTGGTTTTATTGTTTTTCTATGCTAAAGAGACTAAGGATATTTTATTATGTCGTAAACTAGAGGCAAAAAAAAAAAAAAAAGTTCTGATTTATCATTTTTGTATAGTAGAATCCACATAATTTCGTATGATTATGATTGGCAAGTAAAAAACAAAGCTTGATTTTCTTTCTTTTGGTGAGTGAAAGGAACCCAAAAGAATTTTTGTTTGAATTCCGAGCGGTTTCCGATAAATTGGATGTAATCAATACAGGGATTGTGACTGTTTTATCTTTAGCTTCTTTCTTCTTCTTCTTTTTTTTTTTTTCTTTTTTTTTTTTCCTTTGGTGGGATTGGAATTTGTCTTTGCCAACGGTAGTTATTGTGATTAGGAGGAACTTTTTTGTTTTGTTTTTGTTTTTATCTTTTCCAACTTTTATTGTGTTTGAGTTGAGTGGAGAGAGAGACCCATCTGCCCGTTGTGGAGATCTAGGAGTTTTTTTGTCTCTTATGCTCCATGAGGACATTTTTTCCCTCTGAGTCTTGTAAATAAACATAGCTCAATGCTTTCAATCCACGGTCTTGGCTCCAAGTTGAAAGAGGAAAACTTTCCAAACTTTCATCGCAGCCTTCTTCATCTATGTAAGTTTTCTCCTCTGTTTTTTTCATTTTCAGCTTCTTAATTTATTTCTCCTAATTCATTGAATTAAAATATAATGTGATTTTGAACCCAAGACCACCTACTAAACTAAGGAGATAAGCGCACCACTGGACTGCGAATATTTTTTGGTTTAGGTGGGGTTTTATTTCCTTTAAAAAAAATGGGCTTAGCTTTAAAAAAAAAAAACTGGGCCGAAAAAAGCTCAGTTGAATGGCCCCTTTCTTTTATTTTCCTTTTCACAGTTACTGTTCACGTGAACAGTAACATCTGAAGGTTGAAGATGACTAAATAGTCATCTGGGTTGGACATGGGCCATTCGGCCCGTTAGTGTTTTTTGATTGGGCATGGGCCATTCGGCCCCTCTTTTTTTTGGTTTTGGGTCTTTCGGCCCACTCTTTTAAAACAAGAAAAAAATAAAAGGAAGGGGACATTCAACTGGGCTTTTTTCGGCCCAGTGTTTTTTTTTAAAAGCTAAGCCCATTTTTTTTAAAGGAAATAAAACTATAAAATGACACAATGGGATTTTGAACCCAAGACCACCTACTAAACTAAGGAGATAAGCGCACCACTGGGCTGCGAATATTCTTTGGTTTAGGTGGGGTTTTATTTATTTATTTATTTTTGTTATAAAAAAAATAAAAATAAATAAATAGAATTGCATGAATTAATATATGCTTAGATATATTGATATATTACATGTGATCTTTTGTTTAATGTTTTAGATTAAATGTGATAACATGTATATGTGAATTGAACATGTGGAAATGTGATTATTTTATCATCGTTGAATGTTAGACTTGAATGTTTAGACATTAGTCTTCATATTTTTTAGTGATAAAAAAAATATAGAAAATCCCACTAAGTAGTCTTAGTTAGAATTGTCAGTGTGAATGATAGGCTGAAAGAATTGCAGTGACCCCAGTAAGAACTGTAAATGCACTGTATAGCCAAAAGACTATGGTGACCCTAGTAAGAACTGTAAATGCATTGTATAGCCAAAAAGACTACAGTGGCCCCAGTAAGAACTGTAAATGCACTGATGGAACAAGAAAAATGGACTGTAATGGTCTCATATGAACCATCTTTGTAGACTAGCCCAACATGTTGCTGTAGTCTGGCTGTCTTTGTAGACTGGCCCAACAGGTTACTATGGTCTGGGTAGCTGTCCTTGTAGATTGGCCCAAAAGTTTACTGCGGTTTTAGTAGGTTATGTCTTTACATATGACTAGGACTAGAAGACTACTTAAGATAGTGGGAGTATGGTTGAGATTTATGATGATAAATTCTCCCATATTTTTTTTAATAATTTGCGCGGGAATTAGGTTAGAAATTTAATAATTGGATATTGTAGCGCAAGAGATGATTATGAAGCTTAGCGATTTTTCGATCTTGCGACATGTCTAAATTATTCTTTTTCTATCTTGAAAGGACGCGGCAGATTTCTTAGGTGTGTGTATAATATCCCTTCTTTGCGTATTGTAGTGATATGGCATCCAAGACTATAGTTGCCGACTTAAACAAGGGGGAGAAATTAGATGGGGAAAACTATGACATATGGCATCGCAAGATCCAATATGTCTTAGATGAGCAAGAGGTCTTGGAGGCCTTGTCTCACACCCTTACTGTGCCCGCGGAAGGGACCTCGGAACAACATAAGATAGATCAACAAGCCTATACTCAATGGGCTAAGAAAAATCGGTGCGCGCGCATAATAATGTTAAGCAGCATGCACAATGATCTAATGTGTGAGTTCGAGGTCTATGACACTGCCCAAAGCATGTGGGACGCTTTAAAATTGAAGTTTGGTGGAACTTCAGCCACTAGGTTGCGTGGATTAACCATGAGGTTCGACTCCTATAAGATGCGCTCTGACCACACGATGAAGCAGCATCTTAGGGCTATGTCAACTATGATCCGCGAACTTAGGTCGGCAGGAAACAACCTGACAGATGAACAGCAAGTCCAGGCAGTGATAAGATCACTACCAAATTCTTGGGAGAATATGAGCCAGAACCTGACGCATAACGAGAACATCAAAGACTTTGATGATGTCTCACGTCACTTGGAATTGGAGGCTGAGCGCCTAGAGGCTGCTAAGCCCAATCATACAGCCTATGTGGCTAATGCTGGTTCGCGCAAGGCATCAAGGCCTAAGCGCAAGAAGTCCAAGATTGGGGTAGCTGCTGGACAAATTAAAAAAGTGT
>QGSO01001274.1:0-12588 GCA_011037825.1 Carya cathayensis
TCTCAAACTTTCGAACAAATAAAAAAAAAATTTAAACTTTTTCAAATCCCAAAATAAAAATTATATTAAAAAATTATATTCTACCAATATTTTAACTTTATAATATTTTTTATTAAACTTTTTCTCTTCTTTTCCCAAAACCCCATAAAACATTACTCAAACTATTTTACTACTATTCGCAAACCATCTTACTACTATTCACAAAATTTCAAAAGAAGGCACTCCTAGGGGTGGTTGCTCTTGTATATGACCCATGTACTTGGGCTTTTGCCTATTCTTAAGATCAATAAAAAAAATTTTACCAATCAATAAAAAATTTCAAAAGAAGAAAATTCGTTGCAACAAATAGAAAAGATCACCACATAATTTTTGACACTACTAGGCAATCTATACATGCCTATGGCTTTATTGTAATAATGGATTGCCTCTGCAGTTAAAAGATACCGCTGAGCGCATAATAGCAGTTGATCGTGCTGCTGCCATGGTTGAAGAAATTCTGAAACAAGGTCCAAATTTACAGCCAGCTTCTTCCACTTTTCATCTGACTATAAGCAATGGAGTGAAGGTAGGCATGCATTATGTTACCAGCTGTTGTCCTTTGTGGCTTGATGAGGATTAACACAAGATATGAATTTTCTTATTGGATTGGGTTACTCAGGCACTCAGCACATGTGTGTTTTTGGGCTTTGACCCGGATCCATCACTGAACATTGCTGCGCGTATACGTGGACCAAATGTAAGTTTTTTTTTTTTCCCTCCCTCCTTCCCCCTCTTTGTATGTATCTTGTTTTGTGTTTTTTTTTTTACTGATAGCTTAACCATGGCAGCTTGTTCCCTATGGCTACTTGTTTTTCCTTTCGTTTATATGTGTGTTGCTTTTTTGAATGCCTTCCAGGCTTTCTGTGTGTTGAGTGAGTGCCACCTCTGTTAAAATTTTATAATATGCTTTGAGGTTTAGTTTTTTAGTGTATGATAATTTGGGTTGTTAATTGATTTTACAAATATTCAGTGTTTCTGCTCCATTTTATTCTTTTAATAATATAATTTGGGCTCCTAATCCATGTTTCCATTTGCTGGTAAATTTGTGTGGTTGTTTTCTTTTTTATTTTGGAGATTATATTACATATTGATAAAGATGAGGGATTCTAGTGTCTGAAGCTTTTTCTGGCATCTCCATGCAATTGGGAGACTGTTTTTGTGTTGGTGGTGGTTTGGTTTTGTGCATGCAGGACCAGTATATAAATCACATAATGAATGAAACAGGAGCAACTGTCTCACTAAGAGGACGCGGTTCAGGGGACCTTGAAAGCACACTTGGAGAAGGTAAAATCTCCCTGTGTGCAATCAATCCTTTTAGTAGTCTTTTTGTCCTAAACCTTCCGTAATGTTTGCAGAAGGGCAGCAACCACTGCATTTATTCTTATCAAGCATTAATCCTAAAGGAGTTGAAGATGCTAAGCATTTGGCTGAAAATTTGTTGGATACAATCAGTCTAGAGTGTGGTGCATCTAGGTAATTACTTTTTAAGTCGAGCTGGGTGTAAATTGTTCCGTCCATTGCTGCATTGTAAACTTTTGTATTATGTTTCTATGGTATAGAAACTTCCATATTATATTTATATAACCTTTTATTTTGTTCTCCGTAGCTTTAACTCTTCTTATTCTTTGTGTGTGTGTTGAACATTGCATGCTCTTTGCATGACTATTTGGTTTCATCAAACAATTGCAGATATTGATAACATCATTTTGTTTTGTACTCTAGTTTGTTATTTCTATTGGAAAGTAATCTGTGGTTCCAACTTTTAGGGTTTCATCATGTAAGGTTTATAGTGCTGTTCCACCCCCACAGCAGGTTTACAGTGCTGTTCCTCCTCCACGGCAATTATTGGCCGGAGTTCTGAGTTCAGGAAATGAAGTAGCATTAAATGCAGATTCTTCTGCTGGTTTGACAGCTGTAACTGTGGGCTCTACACCAGCTCCCCCAGTTTCCTCTCTTTTGATCCCTGGGCTCCCTCCTGTCTTTTCTCAAGGGACAGTATCACAATCTGGTGGATATTTACATTGTGGGCAGTCTCAAGGAAAAGTAGTGGGCTATTCCCACCAGATAGTCTCTGCTGGAACAAGCTACAGTGGATATGGTGGGATATATCCTCAAGCCACCCCATTGCAACAAGTTGCTCTGGCACTTAGGCAGTCACCTTCTCCTGTTAATTCTGGATTGGATTCTACAACACCACTACCAAACAAAGAACCAAAGTCAAGTGTAAGCTCTGATCCTGAGAAGGAGAAACAGCCTCCACAGAAGCGGAAGTTTCAGGAACTACCAGCTTGCTCAAAGTATCCTGCAAAACTCCATCAGGTATCAATGCAATCCCCTTGCTAGGTTACCTTGGATATGCGAGGTATAATCTTTTTGCTTGCTTGTGTTGAGTTATTGTATTTGATTTGTTTTGAGAGAGGGAAGGATAGTCAGTTTGTCAGTAGCTTGCTGGTTTTTCCTACTCTGTCTTAGTTGGTGCAAGGGTTTGTCTACCTTGTAAGCAAACAATGGTCTTGATGAGGATGTTGTAGGAATTCTTTTTTCACTTTTGTGTGAATCGTATCCACCTTTCTGAGTTATATCTCATCTCCTTTTTCAAGTCTTTGCTTTGTAGTTTGGTTGTGGATTATCTCTTTCTACATTTTTTTTCATTCATGTATGTTTTTATTAATAGGTGATGTTTTTTTCAGTATCAACATGATTCTCTACTTCAATGAATGCTTTTATGCATTGGTATTAGCTTTTTATTATGCTGACTTTCAGTGCTTAATATTCCAGGTATTTTCTCTGACCTTTGAAGCTAGCAGGCCGATTCTGTACCTCTCTATTGGGTCGTTGGTTTGTATGTTTCACAGGTTTTCAGCCGTGGAACAATTATGGCTTCAGAGCTTTGATCAGGGTTCAGTTATAGACTTTATGTGCATTGGTTTTATCTTCTCGTATCTTTGATCTGAATTGTGTTGAATTAAAAATCTGTAACTTTTTATGCTTTAAGTGCAATGTTGGCTTCCTCAATGGGTGGCCACTACCAATATGGACAGCCAACTTACCTCTTCAGAAGAGATTCTGCCACCACCAAAGTGAGCTTTGATTTTAAAGTCATTGGAATTTAGTGGTTGCAGAAGAGAACATTTTCTATTCAACAATAAATTTATTAATAACTGTTTGATCAAGTACCGTGTAGGAACCCTTTTGTTTTATCATGCATTTTGCATTGACTTGTGGTCAATCTGATTGCAATGCACTCATTTTTTGTTTGTACTTTGAGTTATGATGCCAATTCGTTGAAGTTGTGTTAAGATGCAACTGCTGCTGCTGGACCAGATTGATTTTTGAAAAGAGAAATAGAAAAATATGACAGGAAAAGAGTTCTTGCTCAATTAGAATGGAGATTTTTCGTTGTGGAAACCATGTGTGCCTAAAGTTGTATGATGATTCCTTTCAAAGCCCTAGGGAAGTGGCTATTTTAGTTTCTTCTCTCTTTCAAGAGAGGTTCATAAGATGAGACTGGAAGTCCAGTTTTTGGAAAGCAAGTTACGACATTCACTGTGTTCTCTGAATTTAAATGCTTTTGTATAATTGCTACTTTCTTGTTTTTGGTTATGTTGTGCCTGCAATATTACCAAGAAAGTAAGTTGATGACTTGACTTTTAAGCAATGTAGTAAGCTGTGTGCAGTAGTAATGGGTGATCAGTCCGAGCGCCTTATTTGTTTTCATTGTTTGTTTGAGGATAACCGGAGTCATTCTCTGCTACCACTGCTGCATTCCAGTCACATAGACATCAAGGCGTAGTTGATGTTGGTGGCTGATGCTCACAAAATGAGGAAGTTGATACTGAATGCTTGTTAAATTGCAGTTTTAACACATCAATTTAAGCGTTTTATATGGTTTCTTATCTCGTGGTGATGGGCATCCTATTTCAACTGCAGTTTTAGGAAATGAAATTATTTCCATGTACCAACTTCCACAAATCCTGACATTGACCTTTGTACATGCCCAGACTTGAAAGGCTTACATTTCTGCCTTGTGCATCTCGATATCTAATGACAAACACTCCATCAATGACATCACCTCACATAGTTTATGTAACTTGAGAAGACTTCATCTGTTTGTCCTTCCTGTCACTTATGCTTATTCTTTGCAATATCATCATCTAGCATCTTCTCAATCCACGCAAGCCTTTCAAAAGTTTCTGTAATTTATTTGAGATTGTTGATTAACTATAATCTGTTGTTGAGAAATTAGGTTTGGATTGTCCTTTTCTTATTCATTGCAGGGTTCAGAATATTTAAAGCCCGCTGAGCCATCACCAAATTTGGGTGTGAGAAATGTATCAACCATGCCAGCCCCAAAGAAGTTGGTCCAGTCATTATCAAATGGAATGCGACCACCCCTGCCAAGAGACATGCCCCCACCACCACCTCCACCGAAATTTCCGTTGTCAACACATGCTTTTAAAGGGGATGTCAAGAACAATATCCTGAACAAAACAAAGTCTGATGCTGTAACTGCTGTTCCTGGTAGGAATAGAAACTTCTCCCGCTTTATTTTTACTGCTTCTGGTTATTTGGTTCATCAGTGTGATAGAAGGGATTCTTTTCTGTATTAGAGGCAGTAGCATTGCTTGTATGCTTATGTTGGCAAACCCCGCTTTTAATTAATTTTAAAATGTGTCTGAAACTGTTAGTTATTTCAGATACTCTGGTCAAGCTGATGGAATATGGAGAGGAGGATGATGATCTTGAGGAGAACTATGAGGCATTGCTTAGTGGCAACTCCTCTGCACTTGACAGCAACTCTGGTTCAGTGGCAACTCGAAAACCCTTCTGGGCTTTATAAATTATAGGTCGTATAAATTGATTGATTGTTGGCAATGATAACTCAGCTGGAGTTTCTGAAAGTTCATGCTGAGTATAAATTATCAAAAAAAAAAAAAGTTCATGCTGAGTATAGTGTAGCCTTTCCAGGGTGGTCAGGTGGTCTGAAGCTATTGGCACAAATATGTTAGAAGGTTAGTAAAATATGGGGAATCATCCAAAAAAGTATGTTAGAAAGGAGGGCTGCTTGTTGAGTAGTAATTTGGACATAATGAGCTGTTGCTTCTGGATATTATTGGTGGCTGGGCAGGCAACACGATCTGTGGTTCATGCTTGTTCTAATGCCAGTATATACGTGTACATTAATTAAATAGGCTTATTGTGTAAATAGTAATAGGTTTTAATTTGTTAATAGAAATGGATTTTAAGCTTGAATCATGCTGTTCTCTATAAAATCAGCCAATACTCTCTCTTCCCCCCCTCTCAAGAAAAAAAAAAATGCTTTAGCTAAAGTGATACAGAAAAAAATGATTATTAATTCAATAGAGTTTGCAAAAAATGATTTTCCAACTTGTAGTGATTGTTTATTTTTCAATATTTATCTTTTTAACTTTTTAACCACTTAATTTTTCTATTATTTTTGTTAATAAAGAAAAACTGTTTTTATTAAGTAATTGACTCTTCGTTTCTTGTCCCTTTGGCTTCTTCATTTCTTAGCTCTTCTACTTTGAATGTCATCAAAGGCATTTGTGTAATTTTGACTAAAATATTTTTCATAGAAATAATTATGGTGTGGAGTAATTATTAGATATCTATAAAATTATTATAAAAAAAATGTTATTTAGGTAAATAATTGGATCAGAGTAACACCAGGCTCAATATTTGGTACCGTTCCCCCGTAGAAACCCGCCATAAACTCGGACCCCCCCACCAAACCCTCCAAAATCAAATGCTTTCCAGGTCAAGAACGTATTAGCATTTCTCTTGTCGCACCTGAAGGAAGAAAAAATGATAAACAATCATGCTCACCTACTTTCCAGGTTCATAAGGTTTCTTCTCTCGGCCATATAAACCACGTCACAATCCTTGATTCCTTAGCTCTAATCTAAGGTTGCATTTGGTTATTGAGATGATTTTAAATATTTTGTAAATGGTAAGAAAAAAATAATGATAAAATATTAAATAGTAATATAAAATAGTAAAAAGTAAAAAATAATAATAAAACAATGAATAATAGTGAAGAATGCTAAAAATACTCCACTCAAACTGGCCCAAGAGTCTCTGAAAATATCCCAACACTATCGATGATATTTCCCTGAATACAAAAAATGAATTTAAAAAGAAAAAAAAACTTGAAATTCATGTTGGGAATGATCGAGTCCATTTCAGTAGTGCCAAGCTCGTACATGGCGGACGGAATACAAGCAATGCCTTGTCCCCTATCATCACTTTTGTCTTTTATTTATTTATATTTTTAGATAATTTTAATTGATCACGCTTGAGAGCAAGAGGCGAACAAATCCTTCTTGAGCATAATCTAATGCCAAGGACTCCTTTTGGCAAAATGTATTCAATGCCTCCATCCATCAACACTCCCAACTTCTCCAAGTTTGACTTCAACTTCTTATTGCAATTTCATCCTGTCGACCGCACTATATGCAACACTAAACATTACTTTATCAGATGCTCTTTCGAGGTCTATGTCCACCAGTAATCAATACGCACTCTCGGTCTTCAGGCACCATCATTTGTACTAATTGATATGTTGGGGGTTGCTTCCTGTTCGCATTTCCCATAAGAGGATCGATCACACAGGTGGTAGAGGCAAACCCAAGTTACAAACAAGTTTTATATTCATTCGTCTTAAAAGGCAAGTTACAAGCTAGTTTCATATTTTTCTGCCTAGTACATCGTATTCAAACAAGAACAAGGTAACAAAAAAACATACAATTATGAACTTATAAAAAAGGGGATACAATCAAGAAAATTCTGGCCTGAATGACTACAGATACAGAGAACAGTGGAACTCTTTTTTGGGGGTGGGGGAACCTGCTTATCATCTCCTAGAGTTGTTTTGTAATGACTTCGGAGATCCCTCGAAGAAATCCAAAAGATAACTCTCTAGGTCATCAGCACTGTACTTAATATGCTTGTCACTCAAGTGATAGGCATGCCTTCCCACGAATGTCCGATAAGCCTGGATCACCTTGAGGGATGTTGAGATCCGTAAATCTTCTCGAAGCCGAATATCTGGAATAACCCATGCCGTTTGGGTCTTGTAGATCTCCTCAAAAGCAAGATAAAAACTGCGGACCCTTTCCTTGAGAAGAGCTCTTGAGATAGAATTTGAACCAGGATTTTGAATCCCATCGTCCTTGAGCAAAGAGAGGATTGAACTCCAACTAGCACGCTCATAATTCATTGCATGCTGTTGGAATTTCCAGTTTTGTTTTCTAATCCATTCATCTGCAAATATATGCCTTAGCTCAGAATCCTTGACCTTTTGAGCCATGTAATGAATATTGTTCATCAAGAAGAAGTGCTGTAGCGAAGCCTCCTTATATAGCTTGGACTTATCATCAAGGCTGCTTTGCAGAATTGAAGCAATTGATTGGAAGTGGTGAGCCATTGGGGAAATCCTGCCTGAAGAATTACGGCTTTCGTTCTCCTCTTCCGTAGTTGGACTCATGTCAGGTAACAATGAATTGGGATCCTCTGCATCATGGTCCTTGAGCAGTAAATTAAGAGTCTCACTGTAGTCGGTTAGAAACTTGATGTAATTCATGACATATCTGGTCAGATGGTGAATTCCACCTCCTGCAAAAGGGTTTGTTGATGAATTCGACGCAATGGCATTCTTAAATTCAAGAAAAGTTGCCCTAACAGTATTTCCCAATCTCCTTAGAACCTCGTGACACTCAATTCTAACCGAAGAACCAGCCTCATCTGAGAATAAAGCATCTATATCTGGAAGAAGATTGGCTAGTACCTCATACATATCAAGAATGCGAGGCAATTTTTCTGGTTGATGAGGGCCTATAGACATGGCTTCACCAAAATTCAGAAGCTGCAACATTGGAGCCTTGGATGGCTCCACAAAGCAAACTTGATTAACTGATCCAAGCTCTCCAAAAATCTGATCACTTAGCCGTTTCTCGCTAGCAAGATAGACCTGCACAAAGATCTTCATTGTTCGTACCCATCGTTTGATTTTGGAATTCAAGTTAGTCCATTCCATCCTCAGCACGTCTTCAATGCTTAGTTTCTCCATTTCAAGAATGATGAGGCACTCATCCAAGGCATCCCTCCTGACACTGGCGTAGACCTGGTAACATTCCTGCTCATAATTCAAATTGGACATCAAATTCACAATGCCTCTGAGCTCAGGAATCACATCTGGATTTATCAAATCAATGATATATTCCTCAGAGGCCCTGCTGATGCTGTCTCTGTGAAGCGACTCCTCAATTGACTCATCCCCAAAAGAGATAATTGAGACCCCATCCACAGCATCTTCTTCATTATATCGAAAAGACATGTGCTCTGGCTCAAAATGCTGCTTGTTCTCCATAAGCATGTGCCTGAACTCCTCCTCAAGCCTTTCCATTGCCTTCTGAAGAACATCGTGAGCCCTTTGTAACAACTTATACTCGTCGTCATCTTTATTTAGACACAGATTCTCTAATCTTTCAGTCAATTTTTGTGCCTCACCCACGGCATTCAGGTACTCAGACACTTCTTCTGGTCCCGAATCCCATATCATGGACCGATCTTCCTCCCAATTCATGATCTTCTCCTCGACAGCATTAAGCCTGTCCTTGATCTCACTAATCCCATCACCCTTATTTTCATTTAGCACAGTCATGGTGGACAATTGGGTGCCAAGTTCTGCCAAAGTTTTCCTAGCATCATCTGTAAGTTTCTTGTTTGACCCCAACGCTTTAACAATGTATTTGGCGGCAGCAATTAAGTGTTCTTCTCCTTCTAATTCCGGAGCCGTAGGTTCACAATCCCCCATAGCCAACAAGAAGCAGAAGCCAAATACCACCGTCTAAAAAGGGCTTTGGATACCCTACCTAAAATCCCAAATATGAATAGGAATACAAATACAAAATCAAATCAAATACTCTTATTTTGATACTTTTTTTAAAAAAAAAGACGCAACCAATCCCAATAAAAATTCACGTATTTGCATACAATAACATGATATCTATTGAAATCAAGCACATATCCAATAGAGAAATCCAAACAACCAGATGAAGGTTAAGGTAAAGTAAAGAACCAAGTCATTAGAGGGCCAATAATTTCAGAGCTTGCAGATCAATAGGAACCACTATGAATAATTAGATACAAGAAAAAAAAAAAATCCAAGTTTGAATCAAGGGCAGAAATATTAGTAAGGCAAGGATAGAAGCCTACCTCCTCGAAACTAAAACTTCGGCAGATTGTAACACTCGAGGGACTCCCAATCGAAGCGACCCAAAAGTTCCAAAATACAACAGTAATAGAAAGGGGTTCTAAGGACGCCGGAGAGAAACAGTATAGGAATCTCTATACACCGGTGAAAGCAGTCAAAAAGTAACTACGGCTTCAGATTGTGAAGCTGTACATGAAGGGAAGATATTGTACGGAGATGACAAAGAACTTGACTTTATTGGAGGCACGAACCCAAGGCAAGAAGAAGACCTTTGAATGGTGCAGTGACCTTTTGAATATCTATGGGCCGATCTCCCTCTGTGCCCGTCCAATCCAATCCTGATCTACACAAATAAGCAGTAGGATTGTTCAGCCAAAGCTTATTCGTGGCTTTGAAGTTTGACCTCTTCCGTTTTCAGTCAAGTGATCTCCTACGCGGAAGGACACAGGAAATAGCTGAAGCATCACCTTACGCAGGAAAAAGCCTTGTAATCTTTTTCTCCCTCGTACTTTTTGCCCTCTCCGTCTTTTCTTCCGTTAATTCGCCCGTGCCCCCCATTCAATTTTCAATATGACGTCGTTTGGTTATACAATTTATATGAAATGAAATCAATTATTTTGTTAAAAATTAAATAAAATTATATTATAATAAAATATTTTAATATTAATTTTATTTTATAATTTAAAAAAATTAAATTATTTATTATATCTAAAAGATTGGTGGGCACTGAGTCGTTTGGTATGGCACGTGATCGGAGAAGAAGTTTAGGACATCCCATCTCGAGTCGGTGAGGCAAATACATCGATCGATTGGTTGAAGCCGGAGGAAGAGACTAGCCCCTTTTTGAGACGGTTGACAATGACAACCACTGTAAAATTAAATTATAGGATAGCTAGCTATATACGCCATCCATTGTTGAATTTGGTGGTGGCCGGTCCTTTAGTGGAACGAGATCATCTCGGAGGAATTAACCACCTTTACTTTTCACATATATGAGACAGATCGATTGGGCATATCAAGACTCGATCGGATCGATTGTCCATTTACTTTGGTAATTATCTTAAGTTATGTTTGGCTCTAGATCAAAGTTACCACTTTCGTTCCTCTAGGATTCCATGGACATAATCGGAATATTTCATATTAATGATTAAAAGCTGCATGATTCCGCTCTCTATCTATACTACAGGTTTCGGTACATTTCAACATTTAATTGAGCCCTATACATATTTATCAAACATTAATTTCAAATTATATTTTGGTGTAATTTAATTTCATATTTGTTATTAGGATGATATTTAAATCTCCCATATTCGGTTTTGAAATAAAATAATAAGCACCCTTTGTTTTAATTAAAGTAACAGTATTAGCTTCTTCTTCTTCTTCTTCTTTTTTTAAAGTTTTATCGATTTTTTTTTTTTTTGGTTTTTATTTGTTATAAAATGGAGATAAAGATGTTCGTTTTAATACATTAGGATTGTTTTGATATAAAGATGTAGGGTAAACATGACATTTTCAAAAAATCTCGAGAAGTTATTGCATGGTTACGTACCAAACTTGCTTAACATATATATAAACAGAAAGTCAATGATTATGAATGAGTAAAGATACAATATATATTCTTTTTTAAAGCACAAAAAAATATTATATAAAATAAATTTACAAGTTGATATGATTTCATAAAATTTATTAAATCTACTTTATAATAAAAATAATTTTACAATCTTACGTATCACATCAAGTCACGTCAATATGTAGATTTACTTTTGTGTAATCATTTTTTTAAAAAACAATACTCTATATAATGACTTTTAAACAAAACGAGAATATTTTAAAATAAAAATATCCTTTTTATATTAAAATGACATCCATTTCAATCTTGTCTATCATTTTTCTAGTGATATGAGGTTAGATATTATAATGATCAGATATTTGTTAAGAACAAAAAAGACAAAAAAACTGAAATCCAAATGATTAACCTTCAGATTATCCCCACCAAACCAAAGATTAATGATCAAACCAACCATGCATGGTTACAAGCAAAACCTTAAATGCATGCTTCCAATATTACATTTGCTGTTTTTTTTTTTTTTTTGGCGGGGGGGGGGGGGGGGGGGGGGGTGGTAATTGCATAATCAAATATTGCTGATCTAGCTCTCACTATCTCGCGAGATGGCTTTGATCTGCAGCAATTGCATTTACTTTTGTTAAAATGACATTTTCTTAATATACCTAGAAAGATAACAGTTCATAACAAGATCGATTCAAGTAAATTAAATGGAAATGGCCGGGGGAAGGGATCGAAAAGACATGATGATGATGATGATCAGGTTTTTGCTTAAGATTTTGGAAGAGGCTGCCCTCTAATAAATGACTCGAACAGCTGAAGGGCTACTCTTGGCTTGAAAAGTGGGACTTCATGGCCTGCACCTCTCACAGTTGCGAATGTCAGCCCTTTGTATACTTCTGTCCAGCCTCCCACCTTCAACGAAACCATCATGATCATGACCACCCCAATATATAGTATATATGATCAGTTCAGTAAATTTTGTTTGTACAAATGAACATTATATATGGTCAATATATACGAGAAATTAACCAAGAAATTTCTGAAGATATTGCATATTTGATCAACCGCGACTGAAGAAATTTAATTTGAGGCTGCAGGTAGGAAAAAAGAACAAGACGACGTCGGTAAATTACCTGTTTCTTAACATACCAAGGGTACCATGGAATTTTGGTTTCTAATTTAAGTTGTGCAAGTGCATATCTTGTTGCTGTCACCGGCACCACTGAGTCAACATCACCACTGCATGCAACAAAATTAGTACTTATATATACGGATCGAATTATCATGTTGGCGTATATATATGCATGAGTCGATCGATCAAAATATATATGAGATAGATCATAGCCAATTACCTAAATACCCAAATTCTCAAACCACCAGCTATCATTTCTCTATAAATTGGAAGAATCGACGCATCCGTGTCGTTCCAGTTCCGATTCAAAACCTCACTGCAGGATCATATGAAACATTCAACATGACAGCTTGAAAGAAAGGGATTTAAGAAAATGCATCATTCTGATCATAGTTTTATTGGCTCACTTGCAAGCAGTCCACTTATAAGGAATTTTGGTTGTGTTAGCATGGAGTGCTTTCTGCACATCTGGTCTATTGTAGTAAATCTCGGCATATTTTTCCGTACAAGGATCATACCCGGACATTTGCCGGAAAATCTGGAGAACAGATCATTAAAAGTAAATAAATTAATTATGAGAATAGAAAAACATACACAAATTATACCATCATCATC
>QGSO01001275.1:0-43810 GCA_011037825.1 Carya cathayensis
CAAGCTTTCTTTGTATTCATCTAGGAAATAATTACTTTTAGTGTTTATTTTATTTAGAGCTCAACTTCAATTTGAGTGTGTAATTTATTTGAAATTTTAATTTAATTGAGAGTTCAATTTCTTTTAGGATGCATTTTATTTAGAGCGTTTATTTTATTTGAGAAATCATTTTATCTGGAAGTTCAGATTTTTGGATTGGAGAACGCAGTCTCCATTTCCAAACATCAAGTTTATTCCTTACAATTCCTGTTTTTATTTAATTTCAGTTTAATGTCTTATATTTTCCGTGCACATTTAATTTCTGTCTATTTAAATTACTGTCATTTATTTATTTTTGCACCTTTAATTTCTGTTTATTTAAATTACTATCATTTATTTTTCTCGCACTTGTAATTCCTCTATTTAGGTTAATGTCATTTATTTTCTTGCATCTTTAATTCCTATTATTTAAATTAATGTCATTTATTTTTCTTGTTCTTTTAAATTTCAGTCTATTAATTTCAGCAATTTTAATTTAGTTTCATGCATTTTCATTCCTTACTTTTCATCGCTGCATTCAAATCCGACAAACAAATCTAAAAACATGAATCTAGTCCATGACTAGTAAAATTTCCATCCATTGCACATACCATTTATTTTTTTTTTCTTTGTGAAGTTTTTCACAATTTTTCAACGAGTTTAAATTTTGAGTAAATTTTTCCTGAGGAGACGATCTAGGAATTTATTCCTTATTATTACACGACATCCTCCTACACTTGTGATAGCATTAATGCTACTCATTTTTGAGTGAGTCATATACATGAAAAGAAAGTAAATTTCCAAATGATTCTAGCCCCTATATATGGAAACTATATTTTGTTGAAATTGTATGCTAACTGTACAAGCATAAGTAAAATAAGGAAAGTTGAAATAAGGAAACAAGAATTATGGATAGCTAAGTTGTTCGTTAACAGCCCCCCTGAAATTGATGCAGGTTGATCAACAAGAATCAATTTTTTACTTAAGAAGCAAAGTCGATGCCGAGTGAGAGCTTTGGTAAAGATATTAGCAATTAGTAGTTCAATGGAAATATGTGGAAAAGTGATAACATGAGCTTCAAAGGCTTCATGGATAGAGTGACAGTCGATTTCAATATGCTTTGTGTGCTCATGATAGACAGGATTGGCCGTGATCTGAATAGCACTCATATTATCGACATGTAAAGGGGTAGGATCGGTCTCAGGAAAATTGAGCTCAGCAGGCAAACCTCGAAGCCAAATAATTTTGAAACAAGCAAGAGACATCGCTCAGTACTCAGATTCTGTAGATGACTCAGAAACTCTATTTTGCTTTTTACTCTACCAAGAGATCAATGCATCACCTAAGAACACACACCAATCAGTGATAGAGCGACGTGTATCAGCACAACCAGCTCAATTAGTGTCATGGTATGCAACAAGACGAGGAGAATTTATGGTAGGAAAAAATAAGCCACGGGCATAAGTGACCTAAACGTAGCGTATGATTCTATGGACAGCAGCCAAATAAAGATAACGAGGAGTCTGAAGAAACTGGCTGACTTGTTGTATTGCAAAGGAAATGTCCGAACTAGTAATGGTGAGGTAGACAAGACTACCCATCAACTTTCAGTATAAAATGGGATCAGCAAGTAAGTCACACTCCTTTTTGCAAAGCTTGACATTCAATTACATGGGATTATCAATAGAGGTGGCCTCCTACAGGCCGATTGTAGGCACCAGGTCACTAGCATACTTATGTTGAGAGACCCAATTAGACTATGATGCACCTCAAGACCAAGAAAATATATGAGAGACCCAAGATCTTTCATATTAAAGGGCTCTGAGAGATGAGTCTTGAGCTAGCCAAGTAAAGTAGAATCGGATCTAGTAATCACAATATTATCAATATAAACCAAAAGAATAACAATACCCATGTTTGATTTTTGAAGAAACAAGGAAGTTTCATACTTACTTTGCTTGGATGAAAATTGTAATAAAATGGTTTAAAATTTATCAAACTAGGCTTTCGGACCTTGTTTGAGACCATAAAGGGAGCGACGAAACTTACACACATGCGAAGTTGATGAAGAAAACAATCCCAGAGGTGGTTTCATATAAATACACTCTTTAAGATCCCCATGAAGAAAAATATTTTTGACATCCATCTGATGTAGTGGCCAGTCATTGGAAGCAGCAAGAGCTAGGATAGTATGAACAATAGTCATCTTAGCCATAGGTGCAAAGGTCTCTTCATAATTGACACCATATTCTTGATTATTCCCAAGTGCAATAAGCCGAACTTTGTAATGATCCAAACTTCCATTGGATCAAATCTTGACTGAGTAAACCCATTTGCAACCTAGAGGAATAATGGTGTAAGGACAAGGCTCAACGTCCCAAGTGTGATTGGCCTCTAGGGCCGCGATTTCTCCTTGCATGGCTTGTTGCCAACATTCATGCTTGGCAACTTGTGAGTAGGATGTGAGAATATCAAAATTGGACAATGTAGCAGTAAGAGCTGAAATAAAATTATCAAAACTAGAAGAAGGAAACCCATACCTATCCAGGGGTATCACTGACACTCTAGGAGAGCAACGTTGATGGGCACCAAGATGGACCTAGTCTTAAAGATTCATTGCAAGTTTCAAATGAGTCAATTACAAGGTCAAGAGCTAAAAGGATCAAGGAGGCAATGTAATGATTGGTGCAATCCACTTGGGACGAGTTTAACAAGAGCCCAACATTCAAGATGGGCTTGAAGGATGAAGATCTAGTTTTGATCCATGTGATACGAACTATGAATAACATGACTTAGGATTTAAAGATTTATTATTTGAGCCTATTATTAAGTTTATGTGATTGAGGCTTTGAACTTGTTTAACTCATTAAAATGATTTTTTTTAATAGTTTTAAGAATTAGTCTAGAATCACTGGGCTTGAGGATGCTTGGTCCACATATATTTTATTTTGTTGAACTAGGATTTTAAGAGGCTAAGTTACTGTAGTGGTACTGTATCCTTGCACTATTCACTCAGGGGCATTTTTGGAAGATAATGATTAATACTCTTTGTAGCCTCATTTTAAGAAATTTATGAAATTTGAGAAATTTTATTCATTGTGAGTTGAGTTTATTTCCTATTGTTCTTAAATGAACTTTTGAACTTATCAAAGGTAAATTACAACCTTTGTGGCGTTCCTCCTTATAATCTGGGTTCTTGAGACAAGTTCTTTAACGGGTCTAGATTTTAATATAATCTAGGTTCTTGAAACTAGTTTCTCAACGGATCTAGATTTTTCTATCCATTGACTTGATTTTGGCTTTCTTGGATGAGTCTTCAAATTGATTGTGGATTCAAGAGATTCCATTTCCGCGGGTTCATATCATTTAGTATTCAGAGCTAGGTTTCCTGATTCTATATTTTTTTTATTGCATTTTTAATTCTAGGGCTTCATTGTTCTAGGTTTGCAAAAAAAAAAAAAAAGGGAAGGCTACCGAAATTCCTTGTTCTTAGGGCTGCCAAATTATTCTATCATTAGGGTCTTTGCGTTTATGTTTCTTAAATTGGGGCTGTCGAAATTCCTTCACCCCAAGGCTGCCAAAGTTGCTTTGTCATTAGGATTTCTTAGGGTGGCCAAAATTTATATCATCTAGGGTTTTAAAATTCTAGGGTTTCTTGCATCTCTAAGTTTGTCAATTGCTCAGAGTGCCGTTTCATTGTTTCCTTATACTTTTATCAATTCTTGTGTGTTTGAATTCAATTGTTTGATTTACACAATTGAATATTTTTGTTTATGATTGAATTAATGAGAAAAGAAAATAAAAAGAAAAGAAAATTCGAAAAAAAAAAATGATTGAGTCTTATCATCAAAGGGGTTGAATATATCATTATAGTTGATATCTTGTTTTGTAATTACTTTTTCCCTCATATAAATTTCTTGAGTCTCGTATCATTGTATTCTTTCATTGTTTCTTGTTCTTGTTTTTTGGATCTAATTACTGGTTGAAATAATACAATGTTGGTTGTCTTGATTTAGTTCAACTAGTTCTTAAAGAACTTGAGCGGGAAAATTATTGAGGTAAAATGCAAGAGAGTGTGAGATTATTATCGGAAAAAAATCAATTAAGAGTGAAACACAAGGGAGTGTCATTACTTGAGTGTAAACACGTAAGGGAGTGTGTGAGGTTTTTATCAGTAACATTCTTTTTGTGCAGTACATTATGATATCTCATAATAGTGACTTCACATCGAAGGGGGTGACAAACAATTCATTCTTTGTGTTGTAGTCTATGCAACAAAAATTTGAAAGGTTAAAATTGGCGTTGGGGGAAGTGAGAGATAGGATGGATCAAGGAGGTGCATTGATTAGAAATTTGCAAGGTAGGAGAGATAAGAGGGGGCGTGAGCCTAGTGTTGAACATGATTATGAGAATGAAGGGCATGGTGAGTCCCTTTTTGCCAAGTGCGTTCTTAGTACACAAATTAAAATAGATGATATAGAGCAACAGAGATGGAACATTTTTCATACTAGATGCCACATCAACAATAAGGTATGTAGCATGATCATTAATATGGGGAGTTATACTAATGTTGCTAGCACTACTTTATTTGAGAAATTGAATTTACCTACCTTGAAACACTCTAGACCATACAAGTTATAGTGGTTGAATGATTGTGGTAAGGTTAGGGTGTATAGACAAGTATTAGTTATTTTTTCAATTGAGAAGTATCAGGATAAGGTGTTTTGTGATGTTGTGCCTATGCATGCTGGCCATATCTTGTTGGGGAGGTTGTGGCAATATGATAGGAGGGTGACACATGATGGAGTTAAGAACATGTATAGCTTTGTAAAGAAGGGCAAAATAATCAAGCTTGCTCATTTAACTCCAAGAGAGGTCTATGAGGATCAACTGAAACTGAAAAGTGAGGTTGCTAAAAAAAGAAAGAGTGAAAATGAGAGTGATAAAAAAAGAATAAGTAAAAGTGAGAGTGATAAAAAAAAGAGTGAAAAAGAGATTGAGCAAAAAAGAAAGAATGGGAGTGAAAATGAGCAAAAAAGAAATAGCGAAAAAGAAAATAGAGAGGTGACTGAGAGTAAAGAAAAAAGAGTGGAGCCACGAGAGAGAAATGAAAGAGAGCCTGCGGAGAGAAAATGAAAGATAAAAGTGAGTTTCTATGCAAAAGAGAGTGAGATTAAGAGGGCTTTTTTAGCAGATTGCCCAATGATTTTTCTTGTCTATAAAGAGTCTTATATTTATCTTGATGAAACTAATCAAGATAAATATAAGACTCTTTTCCAAGTTTGGCTGTTTCTTTGTTGCAGGAGTTTGAGGATGTATTCCTAGTGGAGATGCCAAATGAGTTGCCACCCATTAGAGGGATTGAGCATCGGATTAATTTTGTGTTCGGAGCTGCTATTCCAAATCAACCAACCTATAAGAGTAATCCAGAGGAGATAAAGGAGTTTCAGAGGTAAGTTGAGGATTTGATAAGTAAGGGGTACATAAGGGAGAGTATGAGCCTATGTGCAGTACCAGTGTTACTAGTGCCAAAAAGGATTGGACGTGGAGAATGTGCGTTGATTGCAAGGTGGTCAACAATATTAAGGTAAAGTATCACCATCCCATTCCTAGATTAGATGATATGCTTGATGAATTGCATGGCTCATGTATTTTCAGTAAAATTGATCTTAAAAGTAGGTACCATCAAATTAGAATGAAAGAGGGTGATGAATAGAAAATTGCTTTTAAGACTAAGTATAGGCTTTATGAATGGTTGGTTATACCATTTGGACTTACAAATGCGCCTAATACTTTCATGAGATTAATGAACCATATCCTACGTGCGTTCATAGGCAAATTTGTGGTTGTGTACTTTGATGATATCCTAGTGTACAACAAGGACTTAAATGAACATATTGAGCATTTGAGATATGTGTTTGATGTGTTGATATGTGAAAAATTTTATGTTAATTATAAGAAATTTACCTTTTGCATTGAAAAAGTTGTTTTCCTTGGTTACATTGTTAGTACAAAAGGTATTGAGGTGGATGAAGAGAGGTCAAGGCCATCAAGGAATGGCCAACGCCTAAGAGCATCATGGAAGTAAGAAGCTTTCATGGCTTAGTTAGCTTTTATCGGCATTTTGTTAAAGACTTTAGTACCATTCTGCACCACTCACTAAAGTAATTAAAAATAATGTTGGGTTTCATTGGAGGGCTGATCAAGAGAATGCTTTTACTACTATTAAAGAAAGGTTGTACTCTATACTTGTGTTAGCATTACCTGACTTTAACAAAGTTTTTGAGATTGAATGTGATGCATTAGGAATAGGGAATGGAGCCATGTTGATACAGGATAGGTGGCCCATAGCTTTCTTCAGTGAGAAGCTAAGTAAGGCGTCCTTGAAGTACCCTACTTGTGACAAAGAGGTTTATGCTCTTGTTCGTGCTTTAGAGACGTGGTAGCACTACCTGTGGCCTAGGGAATTTGTGATCCATACTGATCATGAATCATTGAAGCATCTCAAGGATCAAGGTAAGTTGAATAAGAGGCATGCTAGATGGATGGAATACATTGAGACATTTCCATATGTCATCCGTTACAAACAAGGTAAGGAAAACGTTGCTACTGATGTATTATCCCGAAGGTATGTCCTTCTTACTTCTATGAGTGCCAAAATGCTTGGTGTTGAACCCAAGGTTTCAAGTTTCATGTAATTAAAAATCTACACATGGATTTTGATGATAACAAATGAATTCAAAGAATAAAGGAGTCTCAAGCTCAAGTTGTCCACACAATGGAATCAAGTACATCAAGGAACCAAGCATGAGCAAGAAGGGAACAAGTTCATATTAAAGTCATAGAGTAATGTTGTAAATCTCTTAAAAATTTGAAATTAGGATTAAGGCTCAAAATTAATATTTTATCATAAAGCATTAAAATACATTTTCCACATGTGCATGAATATTTTGAAAATTAAATTTGAAAATTTTGAAAGATGATTGATTGTCATCTTTCACATGTGCATGACCTGATTAAAGGTTTGAATTTTGAAAATATTAAGATGATTGATTGTCATCTTTCACATGTGCATGTTTTATTTGAATATTTTCAAAAGTGATGGATGTTTTTCTTGACTTATGCAAAAGATAGATGTCTTTGTTTGAAAAATTTGAAAAGTAAAGTGTGCTCCTTTTGTCATATGCAAAAAGTAAAAGATTAGGTTTGAAATTTTTGAAAAGTAAAGTGTGCTCATTTTGTCACATGCAAAAAGTAAAAAGATTAGGTTTGAATTTTTTAAAAAAAGAATGATGATGTCTTTGACATGTGAATCTTTTTAAATTTGAATATGAAGTCTTATATGCCTATAAATAGATCATTTGAGAGCTTCATATTTACAACACCAAGAGCATATAATATTCATTCAAAGCTTTCATTCTCTCTTCTCTAAGCATTGAGCCTTAACCCTTGTCCATTTTGAGAGATATAGTTTGTGCTGTATTGTTCTTATTTCATTCATTGAGGAGTGCTTTCTGATATTCTACCCACTATCAATTCTTGTATTAGTAAAAGAGTGTGTATAACCCTGGTGCGTGTAGAAAGTGTTCTACACAGGGAATAGTTGAATAATCACCTGTGAGGTGATTGCAAGTGTAGAGGGTGTTCTACATGGATACTTTGTAGCGGTGTTGTTCAAAGGTGTAATAGGTTTCTATCTCCACCTGAAAGAGGTTGAATAGTGAATTCGGGGATCCTCAAGGGGTAGCTTGAGACGAGGACGTAGGCAGTGGGGCCGAACCTCGTTAACATACTGAGTTTTCTTTTCTTACCCTTACTCTTTATATTTATTGCTATTTTATATTTTGTTTATATTTTATATTGTATATTTGATTTATAATTGTTATTTTCTTAAATACAACTCAATTCACCCCCCTCTTGTATTAGTCATTTGGGTAACACTTGGGTTTGAATATGTGAAAGACATGTATGCCGATGACGCTGGTTTTTCTAATGTGCATAAGGCATGTGATAAGGTAGCATTTGGTAAGTTTTACGAGCATGATGGTTATCTGTTTAAAGATAACAAACTATGTGTGCCCAGTTATTCTATGCATGAGTTATTGGTGCATAAGGCACATGGTGGGGGATTAATGGGACACTTTGATATCAAGAAAACCTTAAACATTTTGCATGAACATTTTTTGTGGTCTAAGATGAAAGAGACGTCAATCACATTTGTGGTAGGTGCATTACATGTAGAAATGCCAAATTTAAGGTTTTACCACATAGGATGTATACACCCTTACCTGTTCCTAGTGAGCCAAGGGTAGACATATCTATGGACTTTGTTTTGGAGTTGCCTAGGACAAAAAGGGGTAGAGATATATTTTTGCGGTTGTGGATAGATTTAGCAAAATGGCACATTTCATTCCACGCCATAAAACTGATGATGCCACAAACATAGCTGACTTGTTTTTTAGAGAGATAGTGTGACTTCATGGTGTGTCTAAGACTATTGTTTCTGATAGAGATGTTAAATTCCTTAACTACTTTTGGAATATTTTATGAGGAAAATTGGGTACTAAGTTTTTATTTTTCACTACTTATCATCCATAAACTGGCGGCTAGACTGAAGTAGTTAATAGGACCTTAACTCAGCTTTTATGCACTGTTATTCAAAAGAATTTGAAACTTGGGAGGTTTTTTGCTATTTATATAGTTTTCATATAATAGGACCATGCATACTACTACTTTATACTTTCATTTTGAAATTGTTTTTGGATTTAATTCACTTACTCCTTTAGATTTGATGCTGTATTTGTTGATGGTAGAAGTAGCTTGGACGGCCAAAAGAAGGTAGAGTTAGTGAAGTCACTTCATGAGAGGGTACGGCTTCAAATTGCCCAAAAGAATGAAAGGGTTGCTTCCCAAGCCAATAAAGGGCAAAAGTGTGTTATCTGTGAACCAGGAGATTGGGTTTGGGTTCATATGCACAAATAAAGATTCCCAACCCATACAAAGACTAAGTTGCATCCTCGAGGAGATGGATTGTTTGAAATTTTTGAAAAAATTAATGATAATGCATATAAAGTGGATCTTCTAGGTGAGTATAATATGTCTGCTACTTTCAATATATATATATTTTTTATCTTTTTCCTTTTGATGTAGGTAAAGATTCGAGGTCGAATCATTTTGAGGAGAGGGAGAATGATGGGCATTAAGATGGACCTAGGCTTGGGACGAGTCTAGCAAGAGCCCACCATTCAAGATGGGCTCGAAGGATGAAGATTGAGTTTTGATTCACGTGATACGAGCTATGAACAATATGACTTAGGATTTAAGGATTTCTTATTTGAGCCTATTATTAAGTTTATGTGATTGAGGCTTTGAATTTATTTAACTCATTAAAAGGGTTCTTTTATTAGTTATAAGAATTAGTCTAGAATCATTGGGCTTGAAGATGCTTGGCCCATATATGTTTTATTTTGTTGAACTAAGGTTTCAAGAGGCTAAGTTACTGTAGCGGTACTGTAGCCGTGCACTATTCACTCAGAGTCATTTTTGGAAGATGAAAATTTATTTTGGCTAGGGTTTTAATTCGATTTTGGTTTAGTTTTTGGGTGATGGACTCAGGGAGGAGAAACATTTCCATTGAGTAAAGGCGAATGGCTTGAAGCACTGCCTTGAGGAGGATTTCTTTGCCTATAGTGGATAGCTAGTTTGTTTTCTAATTCACCACTTTAGACCAAATTCTGTTTATGAGAGAGTGAAAAGCAGCTACTTTTGTTCTTCTCAATACTGCAGGTAGACCAAGGTATTTCTCGAAAGTGCCTGTGCATTTCATACCAACAAGTTGTAAGATCTATGTCTGCAGCTCTTTCTTTGTGTTCTTGCAGAAGAAAACTGACGACTTGTCCATATTAAGTAATTGGCCCAATGCATGTTCATAAGTGTCTAAAATGGCAATGACTTTTGAGAGCTCATTGGGAGAAGCTTGATAGAAAAGTAAGCTGTCATCTGCAAAGAACAGATGACTCACTGTGGTGGGGCCTCTTACAATAGGGACACTAGTGATGTCCCCCATCTGTTTAGCTCTTTGTAGCATTGCTAATAAGGCTTCTGCTCATAAAATAAAGATAAATGGGGAAATGGGATCCCTTGTTGAATGCCTCTAGATGGTGCAAAATTCTGTTGAGGTTCTTTATTAACCAAAATTGAGTAAGACGCAGAGTTTAGGCACCTCTGAATCAGGTCAACCCAGTGACGAGGGAAACCAAGTTTGGTTATCACAGCTTCCACAAAACCATTCAACCTTATCATATGCCTTGCTTATGTCCAATTTGAGAGCCATGAAACCTTTCTTCCCTTTAATCTTCGATGTCATTGAGTGGAGTACCTCGTAGGCTACAAGAGTGTTGTTTGAGATGAGTCTTCCAGGCACAAACACACTTTGGTTCACTAATATGAGTTGAGGTAGAATCATTTTCATTCTATTTGCTAGTGTTTTAGAAACCACCTTGTATAGAACATTACACAAGCTTATAGGCCTGTATTCAGCTACCTTCCTTGGGTTTTTAACCTTAGGTATGAGGGCAATGAAAGTGTCATTCACCTCACTCAAAGAGCCCCTCTGATTCAGGACATGCAAGGCAAAACAACACACTTCTTTTCCCACCACTTCCCAATTTTTCTGGCAGAATTGGATAGGAAACCCATCAGGGCCAGGAGACCCTAGTGGGTTCATTTGGAGCATTGCCTCCTTAACTTCCTCCTCAGTGAATGGCTTCATTAGGCAGGCCTCCATTTCAGTTGTGAATTTTGGTTAAAGGGCATACAGACAGGACTCAATATTTGTAGGCAAAGGTGTCTTGAACAGAGTTGAGAAAAAACCTGTGAATGTGGCACCAATCTCCTCTTGCTCAGTTGCTACCTTGCCAGTTGGACCAGTTATGGACTTGATGGAGTTTACCTTCCCTCTTTTAGTTGCTTGATTATGGAAGTAGCTGGTGTTTCGATCTCCATATCTCAACTAGTGTTGCTTTGCACGTTGCCTCCATTTCATATCATTCTCTACAAGGGAAATCTCAGCTTTTTTTTTCATTTCCTGCATCTGTGCTATGTGATCTCCACCTCCTGTGTCTTGCAGTTGATTGATTGGGGCCCTGATTTGATTAAGACCTTGTTGTTCTTTTTTATTAAAGTCATTTTTTCATGATATGAGACCCTTTTGACAAAGTTCTAGTTTTTTCCTCATAGTTTCAGCAATGTTTTCTCCCATTACCATCTTCTTCCAAGCATTCTCTATCACTGCACCATTGCCCTCTCTGACTTCCAAGCTGCCTCATACCTGAAAACCCTTTGCCTCATGTTTCCCCTTTTAGTCTTGTATGGTATGCTAACATTGAGTGGTGAATGGTCAGATTTTACAGTTGCTAGCACATTGGAAGTAGCTAGGTTGAAATGTTCCGATCATACTTTGTTCGCCATTGCCCTGTCTATTTTCTCCTTAGTAAAACCTCCACCTCTTCTATTATTCGACTAGGTGAACCTTTGTCCTGAACAAGGTATGTCTCTGATTCCACAATGTTCTAGTGCCAATCTAAAGCTTTCAATTTGCCTATAGCGTCTACTGGGGCCTCCAATTTTTATTTTATTTTATTTTATTTTATGTAGTACTTCATTGAAGTCTCCTGCATACAGCCAATGGCTCATTGGTTTAGGTTTGATCATCTTGAGGAGTTCCTAGCTACCTTTTCTTTTCATTGTGTCAGGGTGCCCATAGAATCCAGTGAACAGCCAGGGATTGCCATCATCATTGTCAATGATCCTGGCACTTATATGCCATTGAGTATAATTAACAACTTTGGCCTTCCAGTCCTCCTTCCACAGGAGGGTTATGCCCCCACTTAGTCCCACACTTTTTACATCAAAGCAAGCATCAAACTTTAAAGATCTTCTCACTTCATCCATTCTAAATCTATTGCATTTAGTTTTCATGAGGAAAACTAACTTGGGGCACTTCTCCCTAGTCAACTTCCTAAGGATCTGAATTGTGCGAGGGTTCCCAAGCCCTCGACAATTCCAAATTAAGAGACTTATTTGGATAGGCAGTGCTGGAAACTAGCCACTGCCTTTTGTTCTTGTGTCTCAGTGATAGTCCCATTGTTCTTGGTTTTCTTTGGTAAGGGATACTCATCCTTTTCACCTCTTAGCCCTCTCCTTTTTGAACCAGATTGATATTGAAGGTTTGTGACATCTCTTAAAGTAGGATTGGGATTAATTATTCCCCTGGCCTTTCTCTTCCATCTACCCCCTCTTTTGCTCTCTTCTTGCTCATTACTTAGTTTTGTAGGGGCCATGTCAGAAACAATGGGATTGTCATTAGGCAAGGGTACTTGTCTTTTAGTTGGTTCGACAATGGTCATAGGTTTTTGGTCACCCTCCCGTTGACTAGTAGCTTGAAAGTTGCTAGTTGTTGTGGACCCTTCTTTAATAGTATTTATAAAACCCTGGTCATTTACCAGATCCAATTCCATCATGCAGACTTGAACTTTTGGACCTGTCATGACTGGCACCTGGGTGATTTTGTTATCTTCATAAATATCCACCTTCTCAACGCCATTAAGCATTTGTCCTCTAGTAATATCTGCCCAAGAGCATGAGGGTACAAAGGGTTCTGGGGCTTTGTTGTCCCCATCCATGTAGTTCATTGTAACAGATTGGCATTCAGCATTCTTTAAGGGTATAGTGTGCTCATGTTTTCCCTTCTCACATTCAACTACCTCATTGGGCTTTACAACATCCTTACTTCCCCTCTGGTTAAAAATTCTTTAACCACCATTACCTCCTTTTCCTACAGGTTTTTGTTTACTCTGTTCTTCATTGGGTGATCTACCTCCATACTTCCTACTATCAAAGAGAGATGTATTCAGGTTGGGCCCTGAGCCACGGGCCAAATTGCTGTTTTTTTTGTCTGGTTGGGAATCGTACTTTGGTCTAGAGCATGTCTTCCCTTTATGATACAGAACACCACAATGGAAACATAAGTTTTGTAAGCGTTCATACTTAAAAGAGATCCAGTACCTTTGTTCATTGAGCTCCAGCCATTTTCCCCTTAGCAGGGCTTGTGTAGATCAACTGCAACCCTGATGTGAAGGCAACAACCCCATGCAGATCCATATGACTCTGCATCCACACATATCACGTGTCCAAGGCAGGCACCAAGCTTCTCCCCTATATCCTCATTCATGGCTGCCAAGGGAAGTTGTGACACTAAACCTAAAAAGGTTCATATCGAAACTGAACTGCATTGATGGACATTTTCTCATCCACCTCTTGCAAGGTAAGTAGGCTTTTGTCGAAACACCAAGGTCTCCCACTTAAGATTTTTTCTTTATCTTGTATCCTTTGGAACTCTATCAGGAAACATTGGTCATTCAAATCCTTAAAATGAACCCATCCTTCTAGATGCTAAATCTGGGCCATTGTTGTTCTAAAAGCTTTGTTGTTGACACCTTTCTCAGCAAGAACACGTCCAATGACACAGTACTTTCCTCGAGCAGATGCGTCTTATGGCCCATCGGAACGGAATTGAATAACAGACGTTTCTTTGTTTGACAAGTGGAGGCGTTCCCATCGGTTAGTTAAATCTTCCTCCACCATTGTCGCAGAGAGAGAAAGCACTCACAACTAGTGAGACCATGCTGTTTGTAGAAAGACGATGACATTAACCCTACTAAGTCTTGAGAGAGAAGAAAGGGACCTGAAGCAGCGCTTTTCCTACAAGGTTTAGTTTCTCCTCCCTGAGTCCATCACCCAAAAACTCAACCAATTACAAAGGAAATTTTGGTGGGGTTTCAATGAGGACTCTTCTAAAATTCAGTGGATTCCTTGGGATCAACTTAGTTCAACTAAAGAGAATGGAGGTCTCGGGTTTAGGGATTTCAGAAGTTTCAACCTGGCTATACTTGCCAAGCAAAGTTGGAGGATGCTTCAAGACCCTTCCTCCATTATATCAAGTGTTTTTAAACAGAAATACTTCAAAGAAGGGAATTTATTGAATGCCAAACTAGGCTCAAGCCCTTCATATGCATGGAGAAGCATTATAGCTGGGATGCCTATTCTCAAGTCAGGCCTAATGTGGAGAGTTGGAAATGGCTGTAGCATCAACATTTGGACTGAAAAGTGCATACCCTCCCTACCCTTCTTTCATGTGACTACCCCTAGAGCTATTGACTGTTGGTGTGAAAATGTTTGTGACTTAATTGATCCAACACATAGAAGATGGAAGGAAGACCTCTTAATGGAGATGTTCTCAAAAGTAGAGATAAAGGCCATAACATTCATCCTCATCAGTGTTGGAGGCAAGAAAGACAAACTGACATGGCACCCAACAACTAATGGGCAATACACTAAAGAGGAAGGGAGATCTCGAACAGGCCAATGGAAACAGGAGTGTGGAAGAGTCTATGGAAAATGCATGTGGCCCCTGCTGTCAAGCACTTCATATGGAGAGCATGTAAAGAAGCACTACCCACCCTAGCAAACCTGAAGAGAAGGAGAATTGTGGAAAATAGTGCATGTGCTATTTTGCAAATTAGAACCCGAGACCGCAAGACATGTCCTACGGGGCTATGTAGCAGCTATGAATATATGGAGCCAGGGATGTATCAAGTTACCAAAAATGTCCTACCATAATGACCTCTTCTTCAATGTTTGGGCAATGCTGGTTCAGAAACTTGACCCCAGTGAACTCGAGGAAACAACAGTTATGATGAGAGGTTTATGGACTAGGAGAAATGACTTACTACATGGCAAAGACTTTAAACATCCTAATCACCTCTCCCAAGGGGCTAAAATTGAAGCTCTTGCCTTCAAAGATGCTAACATATCTCATAGGGACCCCCAACAACAACTTGATCGGAGGAGGCAGACATGGCCAAAACCAGCAAAAGGCTCATACAAAGTCAATTAGGATGCATCTCTAAATGTAGAAGCAGGCAGAATGGGGCTGGGAGTTCTAATCAGGGATCACTAAGGCCATGTCATAGGAGCCTTAAGAGCAATTAGACCATTAGCAGGAAGAGCTTTTGATGCAGAAGCACACGGTTTATTGTTGGCAGCCATATTTTGCAAAGAGTTATGCCTTAATCAGATCAACATAGAGGGAGATTCTAAGCAAGTTATTAATCTCATTCAGGTGATAGAAAAGAACTGGAGCTTGGGAGGCCTTTTAGTTGAAGATGCAAAGTACATCTTGGCAAATATTGGCAATTGGAAATCCTCACATGTTTATATAGAAGCTAACAAACCTGCACACCAACTAGCGAAATCTGCCTTAACTTTAGTTGAAGATGTATATGATATTGAAGAATGCCCCCTGTGCATTCTGTCAATTGTAACATCTGAGCTAGTTTCAGCATGATTAACGAGATTAGTTATCCTATTTAAAAAATAATAATAACTCAGTTTTGGTTTAAATACTTTTTGTAGCCTCATTTTAAGAAATTTATGAAATTTGATAAATTTTATTAATTGTGAGTTGAATTTATCTCCTTTTGTTCTTGAATGAACTTTTGAACTTATGAAAGGTAAATCACAACCTTTGTGGTGTTCCTCCTTATAATCTGGGTTCTTGAGACAGGTTTTTCAACGGGTCTAGATTTTAATATAATCTAGGTTCTTGAAATGAGTTCCTCAATGGGTCTAATTTTTTCATCCATTGAGTTGATTTTGGCTTTCTTGAGTGAGTCTTCAAATTGATGATGGGTTCAAGGAATTCCATTCCCGCGAGTTCATATCAGATGTATCAAAGGCACTAGAGGTACTATAACTGATTGAATTTGAGGCATGGTAGGATCAGATATTGGGGGAGCCACCGGAAGAGACTGTGGGCGAGGATGTCTTGTATACACAATACCTGGTTTAAAGTGAGAGTTGACATGAGGAGAGCCTAAGAACTACTGCTCAAATGAGAGGAGGACCACAGTAGAAGATAAGGACAAAGAAGACACAGGAAAAAAATGTTGATTTTCAAAGAAAATAACATTCCGAGATATATGTGTATGATGTAACGTAGGATCATAACAAACAAATCCTTTTTCACAATACATTATATCTCAAGAACGCACATTGAACAACTTGAGCAGATAATTTATGTTGCTCATGAGAAGGTAAGTGGACAAAGCATACACCACCAAAGGTACGAAGATTATCGTAACTAGGTTGCTTTGCAAACAAGTGAAAATAGGGAGACTCCATGTGTAGGACTTGGGAAGGTAAACAATTAATCGAGTGAGTAACAGTTTTCATAGTTCGACCTAGAACATGAAAGGAATAAAGGATACTAACAAGAGAGTACGTACTACATCCAGAAAATGACGATTTTTATATTTGGCTAAACCATTTTGTTGTAAAGTAGCGGTACATGAACGGTGATAAATAATACCACACCCAGAACATGGAGGGAACAAATGATACTAACAAGACAGTACGTACCACATCCAGAAGATGACAATTTTTATATTTGGCTACACCATTTTGTTGTAAAGTAGCGGGACACGAACGGTGATGAATAATACATTTAGAAGCCAATAAGTCATAAAAGTCATTAGAAAAATATTCACCACCGGAATCTGTGCATAATGTTTTGATAGAATCAAAAATTTGATTTTCAACATACACTAGAAACACAGTGAAAGTACGAAAAATCTCATATTTAGACCGAAGAAAATATATCCAAGTATATATGCTATGATCATCAATGAAAGTCACATAATATTTAAAATTTTCATGTGAATTAACTACGGAAGGTCCCCAAACACCACTATGGATAAGATCAAAAAAATGAGAAGCTCGGCTAGCAGGCAAAGGAAACGAGAGAGTTTTACTTTTACCAAGCTTGCAAGAAACACACTTAAGAGAGGAAGAACATTGTTCTTTATTACTAAGTAAACCAGAGTTCAATACATAAGATAAGATCTGAGTATTGGGATAGCCTAAACGACCATGCCACACCATATTAAGATCCGGAACATTATTACAGGCAAAGGAAAAACTAGGAGAAACTGAAGAAAATGTTGGAACATGCAATAATAGTAGAAACAAGCGCCCCACTTTAGGTCCCTTCACAATCGGCTTCCCCATTACCTGGTCCTGCACAACACAACCATCATCAGAAAAATTAACAACACTATTGTTATCAACTAATTGACCAACATAAATAAGATTCATGGAAAGGTGAGGAGTAAGAAACACATCAGTAAACTTAGAAGAAACATTGCCAGCAGTAGCTATTGGCAAGGAACTGCCATTGGCAGTTTGAATAGTAGATTTTCCAGCGTAGGGCCAAATATGACATAGAGTTGTGGGATTATTCATCATGTGATTAAAGGGCCCTGTGTCCACATACTAGAGTTTAGTAGAATTGTTACCTTGGAACCCCATTGCTGATAATGCAGAAATTAGCATTTGTTGCACCATTTTGAGTGCACAGTATTTCACTGCAGGAGGTGTAGGAACATAAGAATCACTTGAAGAAGAGCCATTCGCCGCAGAAGACGCTGCTAGAGGTGCAATTACCAAAGTTTGAAATGCTTGTGCCTGACGATTTTGGGGGTGGATACGACACTCTTTGATAAAGTGACCATTCTTCTTGCAATAAGAGCAGTATTTCTTGGGACAATTGACAGTGATATGCCCATGTTCCTTTCAGCCAAAACATTGCAAGTTTTTAGATTGCATAGGCAAGCCTCGTCCGTGGACAACATAAGCCACATTTCCTGAACTGCCAGGAGATTGCTCCAGAGTAGCTTGAGTACTAAAACGTTGTTCTTTGCGAAGTAACTAACCAAAACAAACATCAAGAGAAGGAACAAGAATTCTATTCAGTAGAGAGGAGTGAGCATATTCATATTTCAGGCATAGTTTCATGAGAAACTAATCACATTGACTAGTCACGTGAAGATTCTGAATAGTTGAAAGAGTGGTAACAAGAACATTTGCGATAGACAGATCAATATATTCATTCCAAAGAGTAAGAAATGCTGAGTAATAGTCTTTAATGGAAAGACTACTATGTTGAAAGATGGTAATCACATGTTCTAATTGAAAGCGACAAGCATCATTATTTTGATGATAAACCTTCTTCAAGTAATTTCACATGGATTGAGTAGAGCAATGAGGATGCAAGTTGGTGAAAATATGTGGCTCTACTGAACCAAGAAGGCAAGACATGATTTGAACATCAAGCACAACCCATGAAGGAGAAGAACCGAAATCCTTGGATTTTTCAGTGTTGGATGTTTGTGTGAAATGCCCAGGTAGAGTAATTGTTGCCCGTAAACTTGACACACAAAGGTGCAAAGTCCATTGCAAATAACCACAAAGCCAAGAGCCACAAAGCACACAAAAAATTGCCAAAGCAATACCCAAACTAAGCTAAAATCCCACCAGATGGTTACTGCAACAGCAAAACATCCAGACCAAAAAAAAAAAAGTGTCGAGAATGTGCCAAAAAACACCAAACTAGAAGTAGAAGTTGTTGAAAAACTCCAAGAATAGCACAGACCCCACCGAAAAATAAGAGAGACACCTCTAAAACTGAGAAGGAGAAAAAAATTCGAAGGAAACTTGGACTTAGTGGTCGGCTCTTGATACCATGTCAAGATTGTATGAAATAGCCTTATTCATTAGCCTTGAGTGTTTTGTATATTATTTATAGACTTTACAAGAATGCTATACATGGAAAGAAAGTAAGTTTCCAAATGATTCTAGCCCTATATATGGAAACTATATTCTGTCAAAGGTGTATGCTAATTGTACAAGGATAAGTAAAATAAGGAAAGATAAAATAAGGAAACAAGAATTATGGACAACAAAGCAAATAAGGAAACAAGAAATATGAACACCAAAGTTGTCCATTGACAGTGGGTACCTTTGCTTCTTAATTGTATAAAAAGAGCGAATATGAAATCTAAAGATTTTGCATGATTATGAAAAGATGATTCTAAATCTGTTCAGTACCTTATTATGATATGATGTGAAATCTGAAAACTTCTAGCATGACTTTCTATTTTTGTTTTGCTCTAACCTTACCACGGGTGTAGAAATGTGGCATCTGTTTGGATTGGTACCAACTCCTTTGTCTCTGGTGTAGGGTTGCTACCCGCATGGTGTAGGGTAGGGGTGGACTCACCCCGCATCCCGCCCCACACCATGTAGGGGGAGGGTTTCCAACACCCCACCCCCCACCACCGAGAGGCCAGGATGGGACCCCTCACCGCGGTACATGAAGTGGGGTTGAAACTACAGCCCTCCCTGCCCCCCGCTCAACCCAATGACCCATTGGATTTATAAATTATTTTTGGGTCTAAAATTTTTTTAAACCCAATTTATAATATAATTTGAATTATAAATTAAAATTTATATATTTAAGAAAAATATAAGCTCATTAGAGTTTATTTTGGATTGCCTTGGCCTCCTAGGCTAACCTTTATATAGGAGGCCTAGGCAATATAGTAGTCATACTTAAGAAATGTGGAACTTATTGTAACTTGAATTCAACTTCAAGTTGTTAACAAATTGTATATATCTATATACAATATATTTATATAAATTATTTATATAAATATTAAAAATATAATTTTTTATATTAAATAAGGAAAGGGTGCGGAGTGGGGGGCGGGGCGGGGCCCCGTTGGGGTCAGCTCACCCCTGATAGGGTCTTCCTTGCTGGGCAGGGCAGATGGGGCCGGGGAAGTGGGGGGCGGGCCCCTGCTGCCCACCCCTACTCTGGTGCACGCACTTTAGAATCAAAGTGGTTTTTCTACATGGTCTTTCCTGTGTGCATACTCGGGGTTCCTTAAATAATAAGGGAAAGATTTCATTTTCTATTTTTGCTCGTTTGACCACCGAGGTTTGCACAACCCTACTATAAGAGTTAAAGGTGGTCTTTGTTCTGGTATGATATTCAATTATGCTATGCCAAAAGGACTTATGAATATGAATATTTTTGAACTGTTGCTCAGATATTTTTTATAACAAATTCTATTAAGCATTATGTTACTGGCTTATGTTTATACATTGGTATATGTTCATTACTTAATTAATTATTGATAACTCACCCCTTATCTCCACAATATTTTTCAGATGATTTGGATATTTTAATTGAGGATCAAGAATAGGAAGCATAGGCGAGACTATTTGAGCATAATGGAATAAGTACAAAGAGGGTACTTTGATTTGGGGAGAGTTTTATTTAGTAGTTTTGTTTGGTTCTATTGATTTGCTATTTTGGAAGGTTGACATCTATTTTGAGACTTTGTGGAGTCTTAGAGTAATTATATTGGAGTAGTTATTTTGAACTAATGAGATTTATGTTTTATAGAGACTTTGGAGTTTGTTCTGTAAATTTGCGATATGATTTGAAGTGTCAGGAAGTAACTCTTTGAACCTCTGGGTATGGGGTGTTACAACAAGGGTCTAGAATCAACTATGAGCAGTCTCATTAGTGGGTGCGCTAAAGTACTCATGGTGAAAGAAATTTCATGAAGCCTATGTGTCTCTTGAGATAAAGCCACAGGTAGCATCAACTGTCATATGGTGAATATAACTAGTAGGTACACATGGCTTATTGGAGCTGTGAGGTACCACATGTATGTATAAGCAAAGATGCAAAATGCTAAATGTATGCTATGATTTTACAAAGCTATATGAATGGTGCAAAAGGTATCTGGATGGGAGAAAAACACATTCTCACGAAATATCAGTTCATATCCATGCATAAATGCTCATGTTTACCTTAATCATGTTTATATTATCTATGTACATTGTGAGGGCAGAGGGAGGAGAAGGATGGGGGAGGCTCTGAAAGAGTAAACTCAGGAGGGGAGGACCTATGGTGGTGGTGCTCCTAAGAGAGGAGTTGTTGGTGGAACAAAGGAGTATCCTCACACTTAGAGCGAGGCACTGTTGGTGGAGCACCCTTAGATTTTTCGAAAAGGTGATGGAGGTAGGGAACAGCAGAGAGATGGCCACTGCATTATCATAGACTTTTAGCCTGCTCAATGGCAAGGTGGTGGTGGTAGATTTTTAAGTGGCGTGACAAAGGGGAATGTCCACAATTCATTGTTGGTCGTGAAAGCTAAACTTAGCTCCCTGTAGAATACAGTGGAGGGGCTTATAAGGAGTGTTGTGCCTAAAGGGGAAATGGGCTCAAAAGGAGATGGGCTGTGTTTGTTAGGCAAAATAGATGGGCTGAAATTGGGCCCATTGATAGCTAGCCCTAGCTCAAGTAAAGGAAAAGATCTTAGCCAAGGTGCAGTAGAGGGCCTGAAGGCTGTTGTGGGTATGTTGCCATCTGTGGCTGTTTCAAGTGAGCCATCTGGGGCCGGCCCTAATGGGCTTCTTGGGCCAATCAATGGGCCCCAGCCCAATAGACCCAAAAGGCTTGGGGGAGGGCCTTAGTGTGCCTGTCCCCTGTGGAGAATCCGCCATGGGGGTGATTGACAGCCTAATGCCAACGACAACCATGCAACCCTGCTGAAAACTGCATTGGAGGCACCATGTCCATCCCAGGTGGACCAAATGATGCAACGATGGTGGAGGAATCTTAGTCAGTGCTGTGAAATGATGAAATTGAAGAGATCCTACCACCCAGTGTCGTGGTACCAATTGTTTGTGGCAAGAAAGTGCTGATGACCTTGATGGAAGTGCCATCAACCCAAACGGAGAACCCATAACAACTCGAGGAGCATCTCAAGCTAATATCAACCGAAAATGGGCTAGTTGACGTGGATTGTGCGAATGGGAAGGATGTTGGGTTTGTGGATGTTGATGGGATTTCTCAAATGATCATCTCTATGGCTAGTTGTGACGAAGATAGGGTTTCAAAAACTGCAAATGATGTGATTGAATGGGAAAATAGAACTTTGTTTACATAGGAGGAGAGGGGGACTCCTCCGAATGTGCAATGGGCTTCTTGCGAAGGGGATTTTCGATAAAAACTTCAATTTGGTGCTTTTTAAAAAAAGTAGATTTTTAGCTTTTTTATGTAATTAAAGCACTTTTTATAAATTTACCAAACATATCATTTTTTCTTTAAAAGAGCTTTTAAACAATTAAAAGTACTTTTTAAGTTTTCAAACGCAATCCCAAACAGGCTCTAAAGTAACCAACAAAATTCCTTTTAATAGAAATAAACTTGATCAAATTTAAGTGTTCAAAAGAAAATTAGACATTTACTATTTACTTCTGAAATTAATTTTTTTTAAAATAATTTAATACTTAGTAATACAATTTAAAATCTCGTTTATTTTATTTATAAAATCTTGTATTTAAAACAAAGCCCACACAAAGTGAGTTTAATATATAAAGAAAAATAAGGGCCAATATATATAAAACCAGCCTAATGACAATGGTATTTTAGGAATTGATCAAACCGTTCCAATATGGGGCGGTCGGGCTAGTATTGAGGGATTAACAGAGACCAATCAAATTTTGACACATCACATATTCTATATTAAGCAAAGTGAGGTGCATCACACTGACTTATTGTTATTCATAACAACATTCGTACTCCCCAGACCTCACGTTCGACATTCTGTGTGCTAGATCACCTTTTCTCTACCGCTGTCGCCCAACTCCGTCACCGTTGCCCATTTTATTTGTCGTCCTCAGAAGTAAACCGACGCATTTAATGTCCAAACAAAGATAGTCAGAGACATAGTTCATTGCTTAAAATTCATGCAATTAATATCTCCTTTATTATTAGAGATGAAACGAGATGACTTAAATTATTAAAATAAAATATTATTAACATATATTATTTTTATATTATTTTTATATTAATATTTAAAAATTTTAAATTATTTATTTTATTTTATATGAAAATCTAAAAAATTTATAATAATTAAATAAAATAAGATATTTTATAAAAGCAAGATGTAGGTTCCTTGCAAACACAGACAAGCATAAAGTAAATAAATGCCAGGATTTTCAAATAAAGAATCTCTCTCTCTCTCCACGGATAGAAAAAGAGAAAAAATGGCACCTTTTACTCATCAAATATGTCTTCCAACAAGTATTTTCCCATAAATTACAACTTCAAAATAGATGCTTTGACAAGTCGCATTATAGCATCATATCAATCCACCAAATCTTATATGAAAATAATCTTTAATCACTTTTGCTAGATACAGTCGCCCACTACAGTCGGCACGCAGTCGACTGCCAGCTGGTATTAAAACAAAAAAAACAAAACAAAACAAAATGGAGTGCATTTTCGATTCCCGCTTCTCTTGCGTTGGTGCTCTGGTAGTCTTCAAGCTCGTCTTCGGAAACTCATTTTGGAACTAGTGTGGTCTTCGGAAACTCAAGCTCATCTGTTTTTAAGTGGATCTGTGCTCTTTCTTCAAGTGGTTGAGTTCGTAAGCAGCCACTGATATTTGGCATAATTTCTACTTGGTCATCTTCGTGTGGCTGCTTTCTAAATAATATTAATGATAATGATAGCAATGAAGCCTTAGGCAGTAAGTTCCTTGCCTAGGAAGCAAATAGAATTCTCCATGTCTTTTTCTTGTCACCCAGCACGAGCCTCCGATGTGATCTCGTAGTTGTCTATGTTTAACATAGTGTTGTAGCTTCTTCATTCTCTGCTGCCCAGTTATTTGTCGAAGTGTTCATTTAAGATTCTTCCCACCCACTCCCGTACGCTTTGGAACTCTCCTCTCTAGTCCTTTCTCTCTTTTCCCTTCAATCACTCTGTGCTTCAACTAAATTTGATTCAATTGACGAGAGATTTTATAGTGTTGCAACCATTGTTGCAAGTTGCAACTGTGATTCTATCTTCAAATTGGTTAGTTGTTCCTCATCGGTAATCTATATTGTCTCATGATCCTATGTCTTCTGTTCATTGACTTATAAACTTCAGAATTTCAGGGATCAAAGACTTGCACTTCCCAAGAGCTTTCCTTTGCAAATCTTTATTCAGGAAATATGAATTCTGAGATCATCAAAGAAACTGCATGCCTTGAAGCATGCAATCAACATCGTGAGATTGGTGCATTGAGAGATAATCTTGTGGAAGAAGCTAATGCTCAAGAAAGGGGTAAAATTTATTGTATTGTGGGTGTTTATTTCTACACGCATTGACTGTTATCCATTTTATGCTTACAATGCCATATGTAAGACAGGAAGAATTCTGTGTCCCTTGTGTTTTTTTAGTCCTGTCGTTTTTTAAAACTTTTGATGATTGCCATTTATACTTGTATCTATAACCATTAAATCTACTGGGAACGAACCTTATATTGATGAGCAACTCAGTTATTTCCCACCTGAACTGGTCGGTCATATTCCAAAGAATTCAAATATATTGTATCATTACTACTTAATGGAGCTGGAGCAGAAATTTGCTTACGATATTTCAATTCATGATATTGTGCTTGTCCTAAGAAATAAGCTAGAAGCTGAACTTGGAAGCTTGCATTTTGACTTGGATGTTGATAGATGTAGTTTGACAGTGATCTTTAAATATGTAGGAGTGATTAATCTTAGCAAAGAGCAAGTCACTTTTTTCTCTCTCTCTCTTTTTCACTTTGCTTTACTTTGTTAGTTTAAGTGGTATGTTAAATAATAAAGCAGTTTGCTTGCAGGTTCTTTTGTGTAGAAGGTTTCAGAAAACTCTTTTAAGAGTTCTTATTTATCAAGATTTGAAGATTTTAAACAAGCTAATGGATGGAGATATTTTGGGAGCTGAGCTGAGACTCGTCGTCGAGGAAGGGTGGCGCTTCGTGGAAGGATTGAGAGAGGAAACGAGTGGAGAGAGGGAGTTCTTGAGGAGGAAACTGAGGAGGACACGATTGAAAATGTTATTTTTTTATTTACGAAACGGGATGGTTTTATTAAAGTCACGTGGGACCCGACTGCACCACGGTTGCATGGAGGGACTGCATTTAGCTTTTTTTCATATCAAAATAACCTGCCAAAGAAATTTCATATCCAGAAATTTCACCTGTCAGAGAAATTTGATATCTAGAAATTTTCGTCTCGGTGAGAGAAATTTGATACCCAAAGAAATTTTCGTGAGAGAATCAGCAGCAACGACGGAGAGAGGCGGCGTTGACGATGGAGAGAGGGGGTGAAGAGAGTGGGGAGATGAAAATTCGCACATGGGTTATGGAGGAGAGTGAGGGGATGAGGGATCCATCTGCATGCGTGCGATGGGGGCACATGTTAGGAATGCTGAGGAGACTGTGTAACTCACTGATTGGAGGGCTGCTTTCTGAGCATAAATCAATGGACCGTTTTGAAGATTAACTCTCGACCAAAACATGCATGGGCTCTTTGGTAAGTGCTGGAATTCAATAAAAAGTTTCTGAAACTACATATGCCTCCAGACCAACCCGTGCAATAGAGAGGATAGCTTCATACCGAAAGAAAAAGAGGCGCGCGACGGAGTGGGGAGCTAGGCAGAGGTAACGGTGTTGGCGCGGCGGCAGGTCATGATACTGTGTGAGGTTAATGGGGGTCAACGGTGGAGGAGCCTCTGTCACGATCTTTGGCACTGCTGTAATGGTTGTCAGCGAAGGCCGACTGGTTCACGTAGAGTGCACGTCGGTTTCTCGAACGTGACCGTGGGAGGAGAGAGGCTCACGGGCAGTGCAACTGTGGTGAGAGATGGAGGAGTATGGCTGAGTGGTGGTGCTCAACGGGACGGCACGATAGATGAAAAAGGCGTGGAGGAGCTGTTGGGCGTGAGTTGCTCTGTTCTTGGGTGTGAAAAGAAAGACTTTCCATGTGATTGCAGGTGGCTTGTTGGCCATGTGTGGGGAATTGAGTTGGCTGCTCGGGGCGGTGGATCAAGTGGCTAGGCGACAGTGTTGGTGTGTGGGTTAACGGTGGTTGAACGTGGAGGCTTGCGGGTTGTGTTGTTTCTCGTGGGGTGCGGTGGTGGCGTGAGGAGGTGCAATGTCTCATGGTTGTGCAACCCGGGTGGCTGAGACGTGGAGTGGTTCGGGGATAGGGAGCCCTTCACGGTGGTGCTGCTCGGGCTAGTGTGAGCGAGGGCTTGCGGACTAGTGATCACGGTGGCAGCTCTTGGCAGTGGAGGCTAACCACGGTGGGTCATCTCGATGCATGATTGGAAGTGGCGACGGCACAGCACGACAGGTGGAGAGAGAACAATGTTCAGCACTAATCTGGTGAGAAGGTTCGACAGCAAGACCGATCTAGGAAGGCTCAAGAACTGTAGCATACGAAATTGCAGAGATTGGTGGGAGAAGTAACAGAAACACAAGGGTGTGTTAAGCAAGAAAAGAGGAAAAAAATAATCTCTAGAGAGTGAAGAATCCGTTGATGCGTGGGGGGAGCAAATGGGATTTGGGCAAGAGAAAAATGGGAGAGAGGGAAAACTGACGGGGAGAGATTATCGGAGAAAGGGGAAACTGACTGAAGGAGAAGGAAATCTGGTGGTTCCTGGGCTGGGCCTCCTCTGGGTCTTGGGCCAGGTTTGGGCTGGATGTTTCGCGTGGCATGCACACAAGGCAGTAATTATGGAAGTCGAGCAACGTTATGGATAAAGTGACAATATAATTAACGTTTCAGTTTTGCTTGCTTCTGACATGTTTTCTTTCATGAATCTTCTAAAGTCTTGGATTTGGATAACTTTCTCCATTCTGAAAAGTATTTTTAGACAACAGAATGATTGGGCAATGTGTGAAAGTAAAAGACAGTATATGGGGAGAACTAAAGCTTCAATTCTATCTTGTATTAATCTTGTAGAAGTTCTATAAGATTATACAAATAAGGTAATTCAAATTATCCTACACGAATGCGCGCTAGACATGACAAGGTAAATGAAAATGAGAAACGCTAAGATTTTCCACCTGGAAACCAAAAGATCCTACACTTTATAACAAAATCTAGTAGAACAGAGCTACGTAAGCTGCACAAAAACAATGCCTATGCATCGATACCAAACCTGAGAAGTTATGGCAGAAACAAAAACAGGGTGTATCTCCCAACAATGGCTACTAATGGACATGAAGGTCCCCTATACTCAGATATAGCAGAAAAACCACCAACATATATCCCCCAAGGATTTTTACTAATGTGTCTGAAACTCCCCCATGCCGCAGCAATGAAGAACCATAAGCAATCATCACCGGGAATGGGCAGTTCTCATCAGATGGATCCTCATCAGTCACCACAGCCAACCCATAAAAATCACAATCCCAACTCTGCTGATCATGAACTTGATAATACATGTTGAATGCATAAGAGGCATTCCCTTTGAGGCTCAGATGATTACAGGAAGATCCGTACCCCAAAACAGTGCAATCTGAAAGGCTACAAGCATAATCGATGTTATCTGCCAGATCCTCTAAATTCCTTGCATGTGGGTTCAGAACACACCACCTTTTGGGCAAGTATTTCACATCTTCCACTGGTAGTAGACCCTTATCCTGTTGCAAACCCGACAGATCCAATTCATATTTGGGTTTTCCATCATACTCAAATATCCCCCAGTGCCTTTCAAAGCTTCCAGGAGCAACGCTTTTAGCATTCTCATCGATGAGGCTGAACAGATATATGTCAATTACACCTTTCCTCAGAGGGGTTCCGTTTCCACTCGTAGCATGTCGGAGCAATCCCTGGTTGAATCTCTTTGCATTCTGGATATTTGCATTCTCTTCGCCATCAGTTGGCCACCCTACTTCACCAACTATGATCTGCATATCTGGGTAACCCGCTCTAGACAAAGCCGAAAATAGAGTGTCCAGATTTGCATCAAACACATTGGTGTAAAGTAAATCACCATCTCTAACAGGCTTGTTTGCTCCATCAAAGAACGCATAGTCCACAGGGAAATAATCGCCCCCATAATAGAGACTGAGAAAGGGATAGCTGTTGACAGTGAAAGGTGCATTATTTACATATAGGAATTGGATTATTTCCATGGTGGGGTCTCGGAGTTCAGGCCGGAAGTCGCCGGCAGATGGCACGGGGTTTGAGCTCGGGGAGAAGTAGATGTCTGCGTTGAAGGGGACTGTGACTTTGATCTTGGAACCGAGTCCAACTTGATTGAGTGCTCGCTGGATATTTTTGAGGGCTGGGAGTGTGCACTGGAGATAGGTGCCATTGTAAGCTGTAAGGAAGGGTTCATTCCCTACAGCAACATACCTGCAAAATCAATTGTCACTGTAATTTCACAAGCACACACATGGCCAGCCAACATCTAAATGCATGGCTTTTGGCTCGAAATGAAAACCATCATTAACGAGTAATTGAAAATATTAAGCCAGATTAATAATTAAACTTCAGGCCTTTATAAGCTGTGTTAGATACCAAAAGAAAATACAAGTTAATCAGATCTAGTTTGCAGAAACCTACACCCAAGAAAAATGCCAAAAAAGCAGGCAGATCCAGGTTATTGTTACCCTCCAAAGAAGTGTGTGCTGGGGTCAGATGGTCAGCTGGACAATTTGAGCAGATAAAAAAATTTAGTGTTGGACCACTTAAATTTACAATAAAGCCGAAGCATTTAGGCTCAAAGTACGTACGTAAAAGATGGTAGAGACTGTATATTTCTCAAAAGTACAACGAAATCGACTTAATTTGCTAGTCCCACAGAAAATAACAGATGCTAGAAAAGGGAATATCGAAACAGAGCACAGAAATGAGACTGCTGGGGACACCAAATTCGAAAAAACCACACCTCAACAGTACTTAAAACGGTTACAGAATCAGAAACCCAGTTGGGCAAGGTAAAGAAAAGTGAGAGTACTATTATTCGATATAGCAACCAATGACTAGAAGAAGCCAATACCGAAATCATGGAGGATGTATGGCACCCAGAAACAAAAATCTCAGCCCATAAACGGACACGGACGGTTACAGCAGGAGTGCAAACAGAACCTAAGGGGTGTAAAAATATAGAAAACCCACTGCTATAACTAAAGGAAGGGAAAGAAATTCTAAATGGGTTTGTCTAAGATCAAGAAAGTGTGTGTGACTCAACTTGATATTAACACCCCCATTGTAGGCATAACTAGTAACATTGGCATCCACCCAGGAATCCGCAGCACCAGGATCCTCACACATCTTCTGCAACATTTTATTGGGTATTGCCAGCATCACTTCAATATCAGTCCCTATCAGAGCCCTCAGAATCGTCTCATCGGCCTCAAACAGCTTCAATTTATCGAACCCATTATCCATCAGCATTTTTACCACCTTTTCCGCTGGGAGTTGGTTCGTTGCCTGGGTTCCCCAGTTCACTCCAATACCCAAACCATAATACACCATGGTCATGAAAACAAGAAAAAGCAGAGTTTGAACTGTCATTTTTGTTTTGTTCTGCTTTTTATTGTTTTCTTTTCTTGGATGAACTTTTAATGGGGCTCTCTCTGAATCAGTGAAACGAAATCTTTCTTGAACCAAGAAACAATCAATGTTTCAAAGAGCAGAAATGATTAGGACTAGGGAATTGAAAGGAAACCAGAGAAAGATGGGGGAAGGGACAATTTTGGGTTCTTTATTAAAAGAATTTATAGCGTGGGCAAGTGAGAGTTTTCCCTCACTAGAAAGTTCCAACTTCCAAGTGTGGGCTTTTGGGAAAAACCTTCACGGGGAAGGTGAAAAGAAGAAGAAGAAGAAAGGAAGAAATGTACGTTCCTTAATACAGTTTTTCAGTTATGATGGCGGCCCCATGCTAACGTGCTTCTCATAACTTGTTAGCCAATTGAAATAATATGCTATTTCCTACATGCTAAGAAAAGGAAATAAATACCATTTTGAAAATTTAGGAATTTTTAGGCCTCATTTAGTTATTTAATATTAGTTTTATTTTGAGATTTGAAAAAGTGTTAGAATTGTTTATTATATTTTGTGTAGAAATTTGAAAAAATTATAATAATTATATTAGATGAGATAAGATGTGAAAGTTTGGTTTCGTAACCATCCCTGTTTGGTTGTTCGAGTGCAATGAGATCAACTCAGTTCAGTCTAATTTTAAGTTGAGTTTAACATCCAAACACGTAACTCTCAAATTACTAAACTCGTTTCAATTCAAAACCTTCTTATATGTGAGACTCACAACTTTTTTCAACTTAACACTTCTTTACATGCAGGACTTACAAATTAGGTGAGCCCTACAAAAATCACTTCATCATCTCAACTTATTACTATTTATAAAGAAACTCAACTCATTTTAATTTAGCTCAACATCCAAACACAGCCTTGCTCTCTTGCCTCAAGCCACTTTCGATCATGAGGAGATATTTGTCATTGTACTTTCAAATTATCTTCTCTTTTGCTATTTGTCGTAAATTATAATCCAACAGTTAAGCACGTTCCACGTCACCTATTTTTCATCCATCTAATAGTTACTTTTTACTATAGCAAATATAATTAGTCTCAAATTAGAGAAAATTTTTATAAGCAGTTTCGTGATAATATTGCAAAATGAGTGATGAATCATGGGGATGTAGTCATGTGATTTAGGGGAGATCTTGCATTTGAGGTGCATCAAGCGGCATAGGAGCCCAATTATGATTCCTTCAGACAAGATTTGGCCACAAATCTATAAAGCAAATTATGGAAACTTTAGGATAAACTTTGCCTTCTTTTTTGGTAGTAACTTTCCCCCTTTTAATTTGTATAATGTATGACCAAACAAAGCGACTATATTCCAACCAAGGTTTTTAGCGTTGGGTGGAACCAAAAAGTTGGATTTTAGAGGAATTTAATAAATGAAAGGCAACATGTCTATCCATTCCTTTTCTTCCCATTGGACATCCAAATTAGGAAAACTCTCTGACCACTCGTTTCCTCCGTATTGGACATCCAAATAAGAGAAAGGCTGCTCGTCTTCTGTCAAACAGGTAGTAAAACTCTCTTATGTCAAGGTTTTTTTTTTATTTTTTTTTATTTTTAATATATATTTTATTTTATGTTTCAAGTTTCATCTGTAATTCATTTCCTGTTTTCTTCACAAACATTGGGAATATCCTTGTTCATAGTTAGAAATCTATATCTATGATTTAAAGGTACGTAACTTGATTAACTCCATAGATCAGTTGACAGAACTAATAATTAACGTCTTTTAAGGTGGGAAAACTATAATTTAATCATAAAACAAAGTTACAAAAGAGTACTGTTGGTAAGCACTTAAAAGTCTTAAAACTAATTAGAGCAAAGTAGGAACACAAGACTTCCAGTGCATAAAGATGCAGAAATACCATTGACAGCTTTCTGAAGAGGATTGAATAGAAATGCCAACTTTACACCCTTTGTCTACGTGTTTGTGTTCTTGTATAATCTTCCTTTAATTTCTTTCTTTGCGTTGCCCCTTTTGTGAAAGCTCATCTCTTCACTCTTTATCGTCACGACAGGATAAGCATACGGAGATGTTAGTGCAATCCAGTGAAAAAAGCCAACTCGATAGCCCAAAAGGAAATACTAATATTGTTATTCACAGCTCTTATTTCTTGCTTCCCAAGCTTCTATATATTGTGATCGATAGATGAGACAAGAAGTCAAGAACTTAGGACCTGGTGAATTCAATATTAGAAGTAATATTTGAGAGTTGGGACCTCAAACATAGAGTTCTCCCATCGTTTGGAGAAAGAATGACAGTGTAACCACTCATTTTGCACAAACTTTAATCGGCTCCTAGCAATGGGGAACTATGGCCATGACTCTAGGAATTTTTATTTGGGGTAAATATGACGACTTCAACATTGCAAAGACCTAAAAGACAAAAACTGATGACTACCAAAAGTTGAAAGATCAGAAAAAGATGGATTCTTTGAGATCCTGCATGGTGTTAGCTAGTTACCAATGGTGTTTGTATGGGCACGTAGATGTCATAATTCCTTCAATGCGCACACGCGTAAAGAAATTGGGGATAACTATATGGGCCCATAGATGTCATTTCCTTAATGCACGCATGCGCGTAAAGAAATCGGGGCGCCCGCGGAGGAAGGGGGGGGGGGGGGGCGGTATTTGGTTAAGGGCCCCGTAGATGTCATTCGCTTGATGTTCACACGCATAACAGAATGCATAGGTAACTGCAGGGTACTCGATGAGTTGGTTATCACCCATGCATGAAGTTAACTGTTCTACATGACAATCAACTACTCTGTTATTCCAACTATCTTGGGTGAGACAATTAATTAATGTTGCCTTTATTACTGTTTCAATGGTTTCATATTTTTCTTTTTCTTTTTTCCCAATCGAGCATATTTAATATTATATAGAAATATTCCAACAATATAGAACGGGGTTCTTGCCACTGTCAATATACAAAAAACATTTGGGTAGATTATCTAGAGTAATGCAACCAAATATTAAGTTGGTTGCTGCCTACTACGCCACTGATTGCGCATATTAATTTTAAGATCGTGAAAAAATTTTAACGCTTCAATATTTCCAAGTGAATAATATTTGATGGATATCATCAATAATTGGAGTTATATGTCATATTGGTGATGAAGTTTCCCCTTTGATGGCAGAGATAACCAACTGAGTGTCACCTTCTAGAATGAAAGGGCTTTTTTGTAGGTATCCTGCCATCTTTGTTGAGAGCAGCGCTAAGGAGGCTTCTGCAATGACTGGATTTGTTAATTAAATTTTTTATGTTCATATTTCCAGTATTTTACCTTGTGAGTTGCGGCCTATTGTTGAAGACATTAAATAAGTGTCTCTCACTTCAGCGTCAAAGGAAGTACTCACTTGGTTATGAGGCGGGGCTTGCCAAATCAGTATTATTTGAGATTTTAATTTTTCTTTTCACACCTGTATATATCCTTTGTAGGAGATTTTCAATTGTTCATTTGCCTTCCACAGAGATAACATTGATTGATTGTGGACTATATCATTCCATTTTCTCCAGATAAAATCTAACATTAAAACTACAAATATCAAGAATGGATGTTTTTCCAATGAATTTAATCCCAGCATAGACTCTAGGTTAATAATAATCAATATCCACTCCTGCATTAAGATAATCGGTAGTATTGTGAGATTTAAGAGCCGGCTACTTTGGTTCTATAGTATCCTGGTGATTGGACATTCAATGAAACGTGGAACATGGTTTATTCATGTTCATTGCACACTGAATAGCTTTTTGAAGGGAGATTTGGAATAATGTTTTGTAGTCTTCCCCTAGTGGGAATAATGATCTAGATGATTTTCCAAATTAGTAACATGGTGGTTATGAATTTTCAGTTGCCAAAGGTTTTCAATGTTGGGCTTGAAAATTTTGGCAATGGTATATTAGAATTTCTTGCTGCTATATGGTAAGCTGTTTTGACAAAGAATTTACCATTGTGGCTTGGTGTCCAAATCAAAGAGTTCATTCTTTAATTATTTTGAGGTAGAGGAATTTTTTGGATTTGAGTGATGCTTTCTTGCTCAAAAAGGGTTAGCATTTTTTGGATGCTCCATGAATGAGTATTAGGAATAATCTAAATTAGAGACCTTCAGAGAAGGTTGGGTCTCATTCCTTTGATGTAGTGGCTTTGGTGTAAAATTTTCTATTGTTGGAATCCAAGGTTTAAACCACACATTGACAAATAGACCATTAAATATTTGATAGCATGTACCTTTTGACAATAGCTCTCTTATCTTCAGGATTCCTTTCCATAATCATGAATAAGTCTTTTTTGACATTGCCTTCGATCTAGAAGGTTGATGTATTGAGGTATTTTGCTGTTAGAAGAGAATATCACAAACTTGGGCTTGCTTGACTCATTTCCCATCCCGTTTTAGCTAATAAAACTAAATTCATGTTTACCATTGATCTCAAACCAGCCCCGTGCATTTTTTTGGTTGGCAAATAGATTTTCAAAATTTCAAAGTCAAATTATGCTTTTGTTCTTTTGCGAAGGCCCACCAGAAATTTTTAAAACTTGTATTTAGAGATTTGCAAACTGATTTTGGCAACGGGTGCATTAACATTTGGTATGAAGGAATTTTGTTTGTCACTGTTCTAATTATCATGGTTCTTTCTACTTGTGAGAGGAACTTTGATTTCCAACCCTCAAGCTTTATATTAATTTTCTCCAGTAGTTCTTTGTAACTATCTTTTTTTTTTATCTGCCAAATGAGTTTGAAAGCCCTAAGTACTTTATTATAGATGTTGATAACTTATATGGCATTTTCAAAGAAATTGTAGCTCTGGCATCGTGATTGGTATTTCTTGTTATGTAAATTGACGACTTGCTGTGGTTGATTATTTGGCTTGACCAATCCTGATATTTCCTCAGACTATCAATGATTGTTTGAGCATTTCTTTCACTGGCTTTTCTAAAAATGGTTAAATCATCTACAAATCAAAGGTGAGATATTGGAAGACTATTTCAACTTAACTGAATACCTTCAAAACCGCCTTGTGCTTCCAATCTAGCTATTAATTTGGATGACACCTCCGTGCATAATATAAAAAGGAAAGGTGATATGGGGTCACCTTGTCTAAGTCCTTTTTGTGTTTTGAGAAATTATTTGGATGAGCCATTTATAAGGATAGAGAAGGAAGTTGTACTTGTGACATATTTTTTAATTAGATTTATCCACCTTGTGTTATGACCCAACAACTTCATCACTACAAATAAAAATCTCATTCTATATAGTCGAATGCCTTTCCCATGTCTAGCTTAATTTCCATTTGATCATTTCTCCCTAATTTGTAGGGGTGGGCAGCGGGGCCCCGCACTCAGCTACACCACCCCGTTCGCACCGCCTCGCCCCTTCCGTACTGAAGGCCCCCGCCAGCACAAAAGGATGTAAAGCTGAGGTGGGGGAAGAAGGGGGATAAGCCCTGCTCCGCATATAATTTATATTTAAAATTATAAATATAATTTTCCTTTAATAAATGAAATAGTGCCGTTTTATCCATAACAAAATGGTGCCGTTTCATTTAGTGACTTAAGCCTCCCCCCTGCGATCCCTCTGCATCCCCATTCTTCTTGACTCCTCTCTGTCATTCAGTCATTCTCTCCTCTTTCTCTTGCTGCCTCGCACAGTCGTACGACGTACGAATCACAAACCAGTTCTAGACGGAGTAGTGGTTTTAGGCCCATTTTAGCTGTTTCTAGGCCTAGAAACCGCTTCTTGGCCCAAGGCCCAATAGAGGGTGGACGGATTGCCCCCCCCCCCCAATCTGCACCCCGTTATGCGGGACATGGACAGATTTCTCCATCCGCCCCATGCGGGGGCGGGGAAAGGGGAAAGGGTGCGGGTAGCATTTATACTAATTTGTTTTTGAGATGATGGAACAACTCATGGGCAATTAGAGTATTTTCATTGATATCACAGCCCGAAAAAAAAAAAAGTCATTTGAAGGGAAGAAATAATGCTGGGCAATGTGGTCTTAAGACGATTGGCCAGGATTTTGGTAATGATTTTGTATATGATGTTAGACAGGCTGATTGGCCGAAAATGTTATGGTGAACTTGGATTATGATTTTTGGAATGAGCACTATATTTGTATGGTTCATCTGTTTCAAGAGTTTACCATTCTAAAAGAAATTTTGTACTGCAACAATTACTTCCCTTTTGATGATAGTCCAGTAGTGTCTATAGAAGAGAATAGTCAATCTGTATAGCCTCGATACTTTATGGTCTGGGATTTGTTTCCAAAGCAACAAAGATTTCTTCCTCATTGGGTATTGCATTTAGAAAATCATTGTCCTGATCTGTGATTTGTTTCTCAAAGATATTTTCTAATGCTTCTAGAATAACTGGGTTTGAGGAAGTATATATAGACTGAAAATAATTAATGAATGATGATTCAATAATAGATTGGTCCATCATCCAATTACCTAGGCCTAGTTTGATGGAGTCGATCCAGTTACTACATCTTCTTATGGTAGTTGATAGATGGTAGAATTTGGTGTTTAGATATGATGAAGTTAATCAGGAAATTCGGGATTTCTAGCGCCACAGAGTTTCTTAATGCTTCAGTTGTTCCTGGAGATTTTGTTAGAGTTGTTTTCTCTTGTCAGATTTTGTGAATTTGGTGGATTGTACTAAACATCAAAAAGTTCATTTTCTATTCGTTGGATATTAACTTGAATTTTTTCAAAATGAACTTTGTTCTAATGTTTGAGGGAATCTTCAATGGTCTTGATTTTTTTGCAGTGTAAGAACGTTGGGTTCCCAGCAAAATGCTTGCTCTAAGCTTCTTGAATTAGTATCTGACTTAGTAGCTCGCGGATCCAGAATTCTTCAAATTTGAAGGAGGAAGCACGTTGTTGGTGTTTTGTTGTATTGAGTAGAAGCGGGTGATGATTTGATCCCAAAGAGGTTAGATGCTGCAACGTAACGTCTAGAAATAATAATCTCCATTAAGGACTTGCTATTCCATGATCTAATCTTTCTCTGATCAATGCATTGCCCCTATATGTTGTTGGTCCATGTAAAGGTGGGGCCAGTGAATTCGATGTCAATTAAGTCATGTGTTTCCATAAGATATTTCAATCCACCAATTGAAGAAGATGTGGTGGGTTGCCCATCGAATTGTTTTGATTGATTCAAGAGGTCATTGAAATCTCCTATGCAGCACCATTAACCCGGGAAGGATTTGAATGTAGAGTCCAATAAATTCTAAAATTTTGCTTTATGATGCCATTGTTAAATATATGTGACAAGCCAAAGATGATTAGGAGGATCAGAGTAAATCAAAACAAATATTGCATTCATATTAATATGTACATATTCAACATCTACACCAGGATGCCATAATAGCACAATACCTCATTTTTTTCCTGAGACTGGGAAGTTTACAAAATAGTGGAAATCAAGACTATTCACATTAGATAAAGTGTGTTCTATAGGCATCATAGCCTTCGACAAAAATATGATGTCTTGATTATATTTTCTAATATTAGCCCTTAAGTTTTTGATTGCCTTGGGTCAAACGAGTCCCTTGCAATTCCATAACATTGTTTTGATAGAGCTGGTGGAGGTAGTGTTGAGCTTGCCTCATCAATTGTTTTGGATTTCTCGATGACTACATGTGGTGTTGCCTTGTGATATGGATTAGACCGAAATTGCTCCTTGGATTTTGTGATTTTTCGCAAAGTACTAGAGTGCATTTCAAGAAGCATGACTACTAGAGTTTGCTCTTCAGTGGTGGGATTTTGGTCATTTTCTATGTAAGAGTTGGATGGATTTTTTGTAAGTTTTTATGCAACTTTTTTTTTCGGTGGCTAGTTATCTTTTTGTGTAAGAGGAGTGTTCAGTCTCTTAAATATTTTCTTTGAGTTAGAGGGATCTACTTGGGAAGCATTGGTGGACTTTGGTGGACTACTCATATATAAATTAATTACTGTAGGACATTTTCTTTGTATTTTCGGTAGGCTTAAAAGGTTGGTAGCTGCTGGGATATACTTGAGGAGCTGGGTCTGATTATTTAGAAAGGGCCCTTGAATGGCCCGACTTGGGTAGGTGGTAATGGGCTCACTTGTATGGGCTAAGAGGGCAGTTTTATTGTGTTTTGATTACTGTGCTTTGTAGCCTACCATTGTATTTTGCATATGTTTCCATTGAGAGCACCAGACAGTTTTGTTTTGTACAGATGGAAGTGAAAATTCCTGTTGCGTTGAATCAATTAGAGTGCAATACCAGTAGTTAGCCCTCATTGGAGCAATTTGAAAGCTTTGATTGATTGATGGGAAGGGATTTACAGAGAAATTTTAAAGGTTTTTCTGGTTGAGATTGAGATATTAGGTGGGGAGGAATTAATTACTACTACAAATGGCTAGAGACTACTAAATAGTAGCTCACTGGGTTTGAAGCTCACTAGGTTGGAGTCTCAGTGGGTTGGAGATTCACTGGGTTTGGGGCTCGCTGATCTTGTGAAAGGGAAGTCTGCATAGGTGAGAACCAACACCGATCTCGGAGGATGCCAACCCTGATATTTCCACAAGTGAGAACCGATGTTTCTTTTACAAACTTTTCCCCTTCCTCATGTGATTTTTCCTATTTTTTCCTTTCCTTTCCTTTTGCACTTTGAGAAAAATGTCCTGAATGCTAGTTTTGTTTCTGTGGCTCAGTTCATACAATGGTTTGTTGATCTGGTTTGGATTTAACTATGTGGTTGCTTGGGCTTGTTGTGGAGGCTAATTTGTTGTTGAGTAAGAGTAGTTTGCTTGTAATCAGGAGTTGAATGGCAATTGGGAGGGCATAATTTTTAGAAAAGTGCATAAAATTTGTGAATGGCCTAACCTCCCACGTGCATAGCAAAAGTCAAACAATCATTAGTATTTAAAGGAAATCCATAGGTCTATGTTATAATCTCTAGAAAGCCAAAAGCCTTGGTTTAGTTGTTTTGTAATATCAAAGCCAAAAGCGTGTACGGCCTAGGCTCTAGCCATGGATTTTGAAAAGAAATTAAAAACAAAAATAAAAGTTAATACAACGATAAGTGGCACTAATTATTGATACCTAGTTTGAGCCATCAGCCACAATATCCCTAACCCAATGAAATATTGGGTCTTGGATTCCGGCATTCGTCGCAGACTCTGCGGCCTGCAAAATAGTTGGAAAAGGAGTTTCAATTACCATACAAAAGTAACAAGAAATTAAGAGAACTTCCTAAAACTAGGTAAATGTGGTAAGAGGAGTGCTCCTATGGAGCCCCCCTGCCCTGCCCAACCCCATCTACATCAAAAAATTACCGTATGTCTAATGATCAGAAGGGTCAATGAACTTAAAATCAAGAAACTAAAGGACTTGCAGGAAATAAATAAGCTCAGCAGATAAAAAGTTGGACATAAAAATTGCAGAATGAACTTACTGAAACCGTAATTTATCGGGTTTCATTTGTCCGCATGAAGCAATAGCAGTGAATCCAGGGAAGAGGTCCCTTCCAAACTTCCAGTATTTTCTATAGAGTATGCCCCTAAATACATGGATCCGAGGGAAATTTTTCTGTCAGTAAATATTAGCAGCCAGGGAACAGATCAGAAGCAGGAGAAAATTTTAGCACCAAGAAACATAAAACAAACTGCTAGCAATAGAAACATGCATGTCTTTATCTAACACCGATGGCATTTCTCATTTGGTCTTCTATTCTATAAGAATCATAGTTTCTTTTTATTTTATAATGCAAGTTTTAAGAAGGCACATATATAGAAGTGCAACCCAAGTACAAAGGAAGTACACAAAAGCATACACCCAAGTAGCAAGAAGATTATGAGAAATTAGAATGATAAGGAAAGTTTGATATGGCAACAAATATACTAATTAATCAAAGCAAAAAAAGAATGTTTGCCCATCACAAGAAATGATGAGTCGATCCATTAAAAATGATGCAAAGGCATGTTAACTAGAAATTGAAGAGCAGAAGCAGGTAGGTTCATTTTGACATGATCAACGTGCTCCCCAAGTCCTAGCATTTGACATCTCAGAGTCAGAGCCTCTCATCTCTTATATATTTGAGCTTTCTTTACTTCAACCAGCTACAGAGGCATCAGTTCCAGCATTGATTGTAACAGCCCGCTAAAATTATCAGTTTTGGATTATTTCCCGACAGCAATCACATCTCTCTTGTCTTTACCCTCATCTGGAATCACGCGTATAGATTATCTTTTCCGTAAATCACGTAATTTGTTCTTCACCGACAGCTGTAAAATCATGAACAGTTTTATCCTAAGCGTTGTACCTCGATAGCGTTTTTCCGGATCTTATCCATCGAATTTCAAAGTATTAAATAAGCTTGTTTTTAAAGTAGCACAATTATAATAATTTAATGAGTTCTGAAAATATTATAATTGTGGATATTTATTTAGATTAAATATTTTAATTATTTTAAGATATTAAGAGGTTTAATTTTACGTTGAAAATTCTTATTTAAATTTAAGTGTTTTATGCACTTTGATTAATTAACGGTACTTTATCATTTTTATATAATGATGAAGAAATATTATTTTTATAAATTTTAGTTTATAAAATAATATTCTACCTTAATTCATCATAGTGTTTTATTTAAATTATTTTATTTAAAATAAGACATTTAAGCGTTTTTAATCAGTGTTTTAACTCACTGTTGGTTTATTTGAGGATCCCGAAATGTAGAATTGAAACGATATACTCTGGCCCTACCTTTTTTCTCTTCACTTTTTCTCTTTTTCTTTTTATTTTCTTTTTTTCTCTCCCTTTCTCTCTCTTTGGCCGACGGATGCGTGAACTCTCCACCATTGCCGTTCGGGTTTGAGCTCCAGCTGGCGCCACCTCCGGCCGCCGGACCCCACCTCCCACTCCGGGCTCTCCCCCTCCCTCCGGCGAGTCCAACCACGCCGGTGGTGTACTAAACCGGCCTCTCCTTCTCTCTCTCTTACCGTTCTCTTCCTTCTTGTCTCATTACCGTCGCCGCCCATTTGACCGCCCGTTTCTCCGCCGTCCGGTGGAGGTGTCATACACCGTCCCCGCCATTCTCTTCCTCTCTCACCAAAGTTCATCCCCTCCAATTTGCAGAGCCATCGGACCAGCCGTTAGTCTCCGAGAGCCGCCGCAAGTTGCTGACCCTGCCCTGTTTTCTCCCCTGTTGCCGATTTCTTTCTCCGCCCAGAACCGCCGCTCGCCGGCGGCGTGGACTACACTACCCACCCAGATTTCTTCCCCTCTCACCGGTGAACATCCCGTCCAAGTTTCACCTTCATCCGAGCCACCGTTAGCCGCCACTCTCGCCTCCAAACAAATGGGTTTTTAAGGTTTTTCACCATTTTGGACCACCATACACGGCCAAATCAGCCACCAAACACCACCATTGGACTCAACTCATCAAGGGCTTCCTCCCCATGTCTTTCTTTTTCCCAAACTCTCACTTTTTTCATATGGGTTTCTCAAAACACCCGTTCGGTTGCACCACCGTGCGCCGCCGTACACGGCCACCCGTGGTGTTTCACCACCACCATCTTGTTCCTCTCATCCTCATGAACCTCTCCAAGAAATTTCATGGCCAACGGAGCTTCGTAGAGCTCACACTCTCCCTCACTCTCCAAGGCCAAAAATGGTTTCAAACGGCCGATCTGCCGCCGTTAGCCACCGTCCGACCACCACCTCACCACCACAGCTCCTCCACATGTTCCTTTACCTTTCCCTAGCTTTCCATGAAGTTCTATGGCTTTTCGCTACCTCGCGTCTCCTCCGCTCACCGTTCGGAGTTACTTTCACGGCGTGACGCCGCCGTGCTCCGCCACCTTTGACCACCACGAGGCGACCGTGAGTCTTCCAAGACCACGCCTAGCCTTTCTCAAGCCCAAACTACCACTTTATGTGGTGGACAGACACCGTACCGCCACGTACGCTCCTCCGACGCATGTTCGTGACGAGCAACGAGCGACGCACGGGTTATCCCGTCGATGGTATAACCTTCTATCTCTAGTTATTTTACGTTTAAAATAGTTAGTTGGTTGGTTTGTGAATTGTGTAGTTGTATTTGTGGAGTTCGTTGCGTAGTTGTGAAGCGAAGTGTGGTTGTGAAGTGTTGAGTTTGATTGTGTATTTTGTGGACTGTGCTGTGAAGTTAGCGTGATGATGCGTAGATGTGTAGGGTGTGTGAGGATACCGTGTAGCGTACGTGTAATGCAGAGGCGCGACGTGCTTTGAGTGTGTCGTAGAAGAAGGGAGTGCATGTAGTGTACTCCGTGTTGTATGGGAGCACGTGTGATGTGCATCGTGTTGATGAGTGTTGTAGCGAAGGAAGTACGCGTAGGCGTACTCCGTGTCGCGTAGCGATGCACGTGAGACGTGTATCGCAGTGATGGGTTTTGTAGTGTGGATGGAAGAGAGTTCACGTGAGTGTACTCTGTATTAAGTCGTGAAACACCGGATGGCGTGTCACGAAGGGTTGGATGGCGTAACAGAGAAGTGTAGAGCTATGGTGTAGTGTTGGGAAACTGTATGACAGTGTCCCGAAGCAGTGGTGTTATGGATTATAGTCGGGGTGACTGGTGTCATCTTGTGGTTGACTATGGCTAAGAGTATATGGATTGAGAAAGGAATTGTTTGTTTGGTTATTATTGATAATTTTAATGAACTTGTTTTAGTGCAAAGGCTTTATGAAGTCAAATTATCTCTTCTGGTATAGTGAAACCTCAAGTTGCCGTGGTGTTGCAAGTGCTCATAATATGACAATTGAGTTCAGAAGTGAAAATCTTAAGGACTTGAGTGTTCCTCTTCCAGCTGTTGTGCAGTTCCTCGTGTTTCGCACTCTATTCTCATAGAACGCGACGATCGAGGTAAGTTAGCCTCTAACTTACTATCAGTTTATTGTGTATGTGTGATGGGTAAGGGAACTACAATTTATGTATGTATGTTATCGTATATGCCATGTCATGCTATGTCATTATATGTTTATCTGTTACGTATGATTTAATCTCTCATGAATAATTATCTATTACACAATCTTTTCTGTCATACAATGTTGTATGTTATAAGTATGCCATATGATACATGTATGCCATGAAATGTTTATGATTAAATCATATTGTGCCATTTACAAGTATACGCCATGTTAGAAAAGTATATGATATTAAATAATATCTCATGCAATTAAGTAATTAGTATAAGGCAAACGAGTACGTTTTTATGTTACTTATAATGCGTGGGGCCACAACAACTGTGGAGTACGTATTATATTTATGTTACTTATAATGCGTGGGGCCACAACAACTGTGGAGTACGTATTATATTCTTATGTTATGTTTGATAATGCGTGGGGCCACAACAACTGTGGAGTACGTATTATATTTATGTTACTTATAATGCGTGGGGCCACAACAACTGTGGAGTACGTATTATATTTATGTTACTTATAATGCGTGGGGCCACAACAACTGTGGAGTACGTATTATATTTTATGTTACTTATAATGCGTGGGGCCACAACAACTGTGGAGTACGTATTATATTTTATGTTACTTATAATGATGTGGGGCCACAACAACTGTGGAGTACGTATTATATTTTATGTTACTTATAATGCGTGGGGCCACAACAACTGTGGAGTACGTATTATATTTTATGTTACTTATAATGCGTGGGGCCACAACAACTGTGGAGTACGTATTATATTTTATGTTACATGAAGTATGGGCCACAACAACTGTGGAGCATACACTACATGAGACACAGCAATTGTGACATGTAGAATACGTGGGGCCACAACAACTGTGGAGTACGTATTATATTTTATGTTATGTGTATTCATGGGGCCACAACAACTGTGGAGCATGAAGTATGGGGCCACAACAACTGTGGAGCATACACTACATGAGACACAGCAATTGTGACATGTAGAATACGTGGGGCCACAACAACTGTGGAGTACGTATTATGTTTTATGTTACTTGAATACGTGGGGCCACAACAACTGTGGAGTACGTATTAACGCACGTTATTAATCAAGACAATTGAATAAGATTCCAAGTTTATGTTAAGTCCAGTTTCAGATCAAATATATGATAAGTCAAGTTTCAGATCAAGTTCATGTTATGTTATGCTCACGTACATGTTATGTTCATGTTCATGTTATGTTCCAAGTTCATGTTCACATCATGTTATGTTCACGTTTATGATACGTTCAAGCTCACGTTCATGTTATGTTATGTTCATGTCCATGTTATGTTTCACGTTCATGTTATGTTGATTGTTCATGTTATGTTTTAAGCTTAAGTTCATGCCATGTTAAGTCAAGTTCAGTTCACGCTTAAGTTCTGGTTAAGTCATGCTATATGTCAAGTTATACTATGTTTATGTATGACTATAATTATGCATTTATGCTTTTACTGCCATGCATGCATTTT
>QGSO01001276.1:0-12815 GCA_011037825.1 Carya cathayensis
TGCAGTTCCTCGTGTTTCGCGCTCTATTCTCATAGAACGCGACGATCGAGGTAAGTTAGCCTCTAACTTACTATCAGTTTATTGTGTATGTGTGATGGGTAAGGGAACTACAATTTATGTATGTATGTTATCGTAGTATGCCATGTTAAGTATGCTCATAACGATACATGTATGCCTTAAATGTTTATGATTAAATCATATTGTGCCATTTACAAGCATACGCCATGTTAGAAAAGTATATGATATTAAATAATATCTCATGCATTAAGAAAGATAAGACATGTTATGTTACGTATAATACGTGGGGCCACAATAACTGTGGAGTACGTATTATATTTTATGTTACTTATAATGCGTGGGGCCACAACAACTGTGGAGTACGTATTATATTTTATGTTACTTATAATGCGTGGGGCCACAACAACTGTGGAGTACGTATTATATTTTATGTTACTTATAATGCGTGGGGCCACAACAACTGTGGAGTACGTATTATATTTTATGTTACTTATAATGCGTGGGGCCACAACAACTGTGGAGTACGTATTATATTTTATGTTACTTATAATGCGTGGGGCCACAACAACTGTGGAGTACGTATTATATTTTATGTTACTTATAATGCGTGGGGCCACAACAACTGTGGAGTACGTATTATATTTATGTTACTTATAATGCGTGGGGCCACAACAACTGTGGAGTACGTATTATATTTTATGTTACTTATAATGCGTGGGGCCACAACAACTGTGGAGTACGTATTATATTTATGTTACTTATAATGCGTGGGGCCACAACAACTGTGGAGTACGTATTATATTTTATGTTACTTATAATGCGTGGGGCCACAACAACTGTGGAGTACGTATTATATTTTATGTTATGGTATGGGGCCACAACAACTGTGGAGCATACACTACGTGAGACACAGCAATTGTGACACGTAGAATACGTGGGGCCACAACAACTGTGGAGTACGTATTATGTTTTATGTTACTTGAATACGTGGGGCCACAACAACTGTGGAGTACGTATTAATGCACGTTATTAATCAAGACAATTGAATAATATTCCAAGTTTATGTTAAGTCCAGTTTCAGATCAAATACATGATAAGTCAAGTTTTAGATCAAGTCCATGTTATGTTATGCTCACGTATATGTTATGTTCATGTCATGTTATGTTCAAGTTTATGTTATTTTCAAGTTCTTATTTATGTTATGCATGTTTACGTTCATGCTATATTTCAAGTCCATGTTATGTTTCACGTTCATGTTATGTTGTTTGTTCATGTTATGTTTTAAGCTTAAGTTCATGCCATGTTAAGTCAAGTTCAGTTCACGTTAAGTTCTGGTTAAGTCATGCTATATGTCAAGTTATGCTATGTTTATGTACGACTATAACTTATGCATTTATGCTTTTACTGCCATGCATGCTATCTTTAACCTGTGTGTGAGTTTTATGTTAACTTACTGAGATTTGTAATCAAATCTCACTGTGGTAGTCCCAACTACCATTCCCCCCGAATGGTAGATCTTGTTACAGGACCCAAAGAGAATTGGAATCTGACCAACTGAATACGGTCGACTAGGCCACGGTGCGATGTTGATGATGGTATAGTATTTAACTTAGGTTAATACTTGTACTTTTGGAGTTGTATCTCAAGTATTCTTTTGATCACAACCATTTTGGACTAGTGTGATGATCACGGCTTTTTAGTATGCCTTTATGTATGAATTATGTTTCAAGTATTTGGGATATATTTAGTTTGGTGCATAGTATTGCTAAAGAAAAAGATTATCCGCTGCGAATATTGCATAATGCTAGATGCATGTTAGGAACATTGCATCTTATATGTCATGAACGGGGGCAGGTAACCTTGTGTTGCATGTCTCGACGCTTCAAATGTCCGTTCAATCCCAAGCGGAATTTGGGGTGTCACACATTGCCTTTACATTTATTCACCATAACTCTTGGTTACAAATCCTATACTATAGCGGAAGGCCTTTTGAGAGAGCCCCCTCAGTGTTGCCAAAGTAGTTGTAAACGATAGAAAAAGGACTTTGGAATACACGGACTCAAAATAGAGAAAAATGAGAGTAATCATCATCCTTAATTGGCTTAAAACCCTGAACAATAGAATATTGATCACAGAAAAATGTAGGTCCTCTGCTTTCTCTTTGGCTCTTTGGACTTTGGAGGATCAAGAACCAACTTGATTGAGGTATCGAAGATAGCCTTCAGATTCTGCATGTTTCATCAGTAAACTTCCATGTCACAGTTCTTGGAAGAATGCCTTGCAATTAAAAAAAAAAACATGTTTTTATGCCTTGAAAAGGCATTCAATTATCAAGAAAAGAGTATGTGATGGTGACTCAACAGGGAATAGTCATTGCAACAAGTTTGAACTCAAATCTCATACCTGTTGCGTCTTTGATATGCATTCTATGTAGGCTATTGCTCCAATTTGCCTTTTTAGTTCTTCACCCAGGCATTGAAAGAGGTATATAGAATCTTTTATTAAAAAAGGAACAAAATTCTTGACTGGCTGCATTTAGTTTTTGACTATTTTTGTTTCAGCATAAGCAAATCAAGGGTACATAAACAGCTAACAGAAGAATAAACAAAAAAAAGCTTAAAAAAATGGCAGAGTGCATAGCCAACCTGTTTTGTAGGAATCATACATCCCCAGGATAATTCAATTGAAACTGTTCATCCTCTCTCAGATCTGCCATTAATTGAACCACATTAAATAGAAAATAACAAGACACAAGCATGAAAAAACCAAGGAAGAAAGGGCACGAATTGTTGTTTTGTGAAAAACTATGTATACCAAACTTATGCATCCATGTGACAGACAAGAAAATCTTGAAAATTCTATAGGAAAAGAACTTTTCCTGATTCTTTAGTTTTTGTCTTCCACCAAGTATACTCGATTATTTAGAGCATTAAAGTAAGGGAAAAGTTATGGCAACATGCATTTACAGAACTAAAAAAATTGATAAAGAATCTATCACCTAGTTTGGTCCCCACAAGAACAATGGGCACTGATGGGGCATGGTGTCTCAGCTCCGGAACCCACTACTCCAACATAATAAGAGGCACAACGAAAAAGAAACAAGCAGAAAGACATTTAAGAATCTGATCAGTATATACATTTGGTAGAACATTAGGTCAATGAGAGAGAATCAAAAGAAGAATTCAATGGAGAAAGAGAAAAAGAAAAAGAACAAGCTTACTTTCTTTGCTATGTTCTCAAAGCTAGGCCCACTTATGAGAGAAAAGCAGAGAAGGAAAATATCAGCTCCTCTGTAACTTAACGGCCTCAACCTGTTATTAAGTGCTTGTTTGGTTGAAAAGAAATCAGTGAGAAATATATGAAAAATGAGTCTTAGTTTTAAAATCCTAATATCTACAAATTTTAAAACCCTAATATCTAAAAATTTCTCTAAACCCAAACACAACCCAGAAAATAGAGGAACAACTGAAAGAGAAATCCAACCAAGGCAAACTTTGCAATACATGAACCCAAAATAGAGAAGCAAAAGTGCAAGAGAACTGTACCACATACCCAAACTTGATTTAGAGTTTCCCAAACTCCTTAGATCTACGCTGCAGAGCCCATGAACAACATCGATCAAAATGAAGAAAAAATCACCGAGTCTTCGAGCTTCAGTCTTCAGCGAGAGCGAGTTTGGGGGCAACTTGATGGGAGGAGATTTGGATTAGGAGGGAAAGAGAGCTGAGAGGAGATCTGAGAGAAGTTCAGAATGAAAAAAAGAGGGAAAAACCAAAATAGAAAAACGCAAGAGGCAAGCTAATTTCATCTCTTCCCACTTCAGATGAAACGCTCCGTTTTATTTAATCCACGTCAGCATTAGTGCGCCGTTCCGTCCGCAAATCGCCTGCAATAAGACTTTTCCATAATAAAATTATTAAATAATAGTAAATAATAATATCAAATTATAAAAAATAATAATAAAATAATAATAAATAATAAAATATTCTTTGAAGTAAAATATTTCACTACCCAAACCAGACTCTAATGGATCAAATCGAACTGAATTGGTAAGTGTAAAATTGATTTACTAGTTTTAATTTTGCAAAACCAAATTAAAATCGATTCAATTCAAGATTTATTGTTTATAAGACCGGATTAGATCTGAGCGAACCAAATCAGTTTATATAGATAATTTTTTTTTTTATTAGTATACTTGGTAATGGTTATGTTACATGCCTCATTTCATAGAAAACCTCAAAGCGGCTTTATATAAATTTTTATATTTTATTATATATATTATATACTAAATTATTAATTAATTTAAGATTAAATTTTAAAATCTTATTATTTATGTCTAATAATATATTAATATAATATTTGATATAATATAAAATTAATTTTATAAATCTTAATATAAGTTATAACATATAAATTTTAATTTTAGAACATAAATATTAAAATTAAGATAATATAAAATTATAATCTTAAATCTGTTATTAAGTTATTAATATAAACCTACTTTTGATAATATATTATATATATATATATATATAGATCAAAGATAAATACATTTTATGGCGTAATGAATTATAATATATATCATTTTTTATAAATACATTTCTACAGATTAAATGTGTATTCTTAGTTTCATAAATAATTGGGCACAACTCTTGCTATCTTTCTCGGCTCCATAAAACTTTGTGAAATTTTCATCATTAAAATTATACCAAAATGGATAGTTATTCTACCTCGTTTTTCCAAGTACACTCGGACACTATTAGAGCTAAGGTGTGTAACATGGTGTTACAATTCCTTAATTCTGGCACTTATTTAACCTCCATTAATGACCTATATCACCCTTATTCCTAAGCTTAAAAAGCCTACTAAAATGACAGATTTTTGCTCTATCAGCTTGTATAATATAGTCTATAAGATAATTTCCAAAGTTTTAGCCATTAAACTCAAACTTATACCCCATCAAATTATCTCTACTCATCATAGTGCTTTCATTCTTGGTCATCTTATTTGTGATAATGTGTTGGCTACTTATGAAACAATTTATACTATAAATTCTTATTTGAAAGGGAAAGAGGGTTTTGTGGCTGTAAAACTTGATATGAATAAGGCTTATGATAGGGTTGGATTGGGTTTTCTTAAGCTTGTGATGGAAAAAATGGAATTTAGGCAAAGATGGGTTAGTTTGATTATAGGATGTGTCTTTCCTATATCTTATTCAGTTTCAGTGAATGGTAAATCACAATAAGATTTTTAGCCTTCAAGGAGTCTTAGACAGGGGAACCCCCTCTCCCCATACTTATGTATTCTTTGGGCTAAGGTTTTCAGTGGTTTTATTTCACCTGCTTATCAAAATGGTTCTCTCAATGGTGTGCCAATTGCAAGAGGGTTAGTTAGAGTATTACATTTATTCTGTGATGATGATTGTTTTCTCTTTATTAAAGCTTTTTCATTAGAATGGAGTAGATTACAAGATATTCTATTGTGTTATGAGAGAACTTACGGATAGAAATTGAATAGGAATAAGACATCTGTACATTTCAATACAAAATACATAATGGGCAATGAGGAAAAATATCAAAGAGATATCAGAGCTTCGATCTACTGGATGTTTGGAAAAATACGTTGGCTTTATATCAATGTTTGGTAGAAACAAAACTATTGCTTTCAAAGGTATTGTTGATAGAATTTGGGGAATGCTCAATAGTTGGAAATCTAAGTTCTTGTCCTAGGCTGGAAAAGAAATCTTACTCAAAGCTGTCATTCAAGCCCGTCCAAACTACTATATGGATATATTTCTATTTCCCAAAACTCTTTTCTATCAGATTAATCAAATGATGCAAAAATTCTTTTGGAGTAAAAAAGAAAACAGCCGTAAGATACATTGGTTGAGTTGAAAGAGAATGAGTACTGCAAAAGAACTCGAGGTTTGGGATTTAGGGTTTTGAAGGCTTTTAACACAACTATATTGGCTAAGCAATGGTATAGAATATTGCAACAACTTTCATCTCTTTCTACTGAGATTCTCAAAACTAAATATTTTCCTAGCTCATCTTTTTTTTAGGCTATGCTGCCTAGATATGTTTCCTATGCTTGGAAAAGTATTTTTTTCAACTCGAAATTTATTGAATGAAGGTTTGTGATGGAGAGTTTGGAATGGTACTAGCATTAAAATTTGAAAAAATAAATGGATCCCCAAACTTATTACTCATAAGGTTCAATCATCAATTTCAGTTAGGAATGATACCCGCATATGCGGGGGCAGGTTGCCCCTTCCCCGCATCTTGCCCCCCATATGCAGGGGGCGGTGTTTCCACCCCCACACCCCNAGGTAGATGAACATGTGGTGGAGCTGTGGTAGCGAGGTGGTGGTCGGACGGTGGCTAACGGCGGCGGATCGGCCGTTTGAAACCATTTTTGGCCTTGGAGAGTGTAGGAGAGTGAGGGCTCTACGAAGCTCCGTTGGTCATGAAATTTCTTGGGGAGGTTCATGAGGATGAGAGGAACAAGATGGTGGTGGTGAAACACCACGGGTGGCCGTGTACGGCGGCGCACGGTGGTGAAACCGAACGGGTGTTTTTAAGAAACCCATATGTGAAAAGTGAGAGTTTGGGAAAAAGAAAGACATGGGGAGGAAGCCCTTGATGAGGTGAGTCCAATGGTGGTGCTTGGTGGTTGATTTGGCCGTGTATGGTGGTCCAAAAATGAGAAAAACCCCTAGAGACCCATATCTTTGAAGGGAGAAAGAGAGAGAGTGAGAAGTCGGTTTAGTACACCACCGGCATGGTTGGACTCGCCGGAGGGAGAGGAAGAGGCCGGAGTGGGAGGTGGGGTCCGGCGGCCGGAGGTGGCGCCGGCTGGAGCTTCAACACGAACGGCTATGGAGGAGCTTCAATCCGTCGGCCACGAGAGAGAGAGGGAGAGAAAAAGAAAGAAAAAGAAAAAAGAAAAAAAGAAAAAGTGAAGAGAAAAAGGTAGGGCCAGAGTATAACGCTTCAATCCTACATTTCGGGATCCTCAAATAAACCAACAGTGAGTTAAAACACTGATTAAAAACACTTAAATGTTTTATTTTAAATAAAACACTTTAAATAAAACACTACGATGAATTAAGGTAGAATATTATTTTATAAACTAAAATTTATAAAATAATATTTTCTTCATCATTATATAAAATGATAAAGTATCATTAATTAATCAAAGTGCATAAAACACTTAAATTTAAATAAGAATTTTCAACGTAAAATTAAACCTCTTAATATCTTAAAACAATTAAAATATTTAATCTAAATAAATATCCACAATTATAATATTTTCAGAGCTCATTAAATTATTATAATTGTGCTACTTTAAAAACAAGCTTATCTAATACTTTGAAATTCGATGGATAAGATCCGGAAAAACGCCATCGAGGTACAACGCTTAGGATAAAACTGTTCATGATTTTACAGCTGTCGGTGAAGAACAAATTACGTGATTTACGGAAAAGATAATCTATACGCGTGATTCCAGATGAGGGTAAAGACGAGAGAGATGTGATTGCTGTCGGGAAAAAAATCCAAAACTGATAATTTTAGCGGGCTGTTACAATTTATACTATAAATTCTTGTTTGAAAGGGAAAGAGGGTTTTGTGGCTGTAAAACTTGATATGAATAAGGCTTATGATAGGGTTGGATTGGGTTTTCTTAAGCTTGTGATGGAAAAAATGGAATTTAGGCAAAGATGGGTTAGTTTGATTATAGGATGTGTCTTTCCTATATCTTATTCAGTTTCAGTGAATGGTAAATCACAATAAGATTTTTAGCCTTCAAGGAGTCTTAGACAGGGGAACCCCCTCTCCCCATACTTATGTATTCTTTGGGCTAAGGTTTTCAGTGGTTTTATTTCACCTGCTTATCAAAATGGTTCTCTCAATGGTGTGCCAATTGCAAGAGGGTTAGTTAGAGTATTACATTTATTCTGTGATGATGATTGTTTTCTCTTTATTAAAGCTTTTTCATTAGAATGGAGTAGATTACAAGATATTCTATTGTGTTATGAGAGAACTTATGGATAGAAATTGAATAGGAATAAGACATCTGTACATTTCAATACAAAATACATAATGGGCAATGAGGAAAAATATCAAAGAGATATCAGAGCTTCGATCTACTGGATGTTTGGAAAAATACGTTGGCTTTATATCAATGTTTGGTAGAAACAAAACTATTGCTTTCAAAGGTATTGTTGATAGAATTTGGGGAATGCTCAATAGTTGGAAATCTAAGTTCTTGTCCTAGGCTGGAAAAGAAATCTTACTCAAAGCTGTCATTCAAGCCCGTCCAAACTACTATATGGATATATTTCTATTTCCCAAAACTCTTTTCTATCAGATTAATCAAATGATGCAAAAATTCTTTTGGAGTAAAAAAGAAAACAGCCGTAAGATACATTGGTTGAGTTGAAAGAGAATGAGTACTGCAAAAGAACTCGAGGTTTGGGATTTAGGGTTTTGAAGGCTTTTAACACAACTATATTGGCTAAGCAATGGTATAGAATATTGCAACAACTTTCATCTCTTTCTACTGAGATTCTCAAAACTAAATATTTTCCTAGCTCATCTTTTTTTTAGGCTATGCTGCCTAGATATGTTTCCTATGCTTGGAAAAGTATTTTTTTCAACTCGAAATTTATTGAATGAAGGTTTGTGATGGAGAGTTTGGAATGGTACTAGCATTAAAATTTGAAAAAATAAATGGATCCCCAAACTTATTACTCATAAGGTTCAATCATCAATTTCAGTTAGGAATGATACCCGCATATGCGGGGCAGGTTGCCCCTTCCCCGCATCTTGCCCCCCATATGCAAGGGGTGGTGTTTCCACCCCCGCACCCCACCTCATGCCACTTCAAGGATACTGATGTCCCATTGGGCCTAAAAATTATTTATAAGTCCAAAAGTACTTTTGTAACCCAAATTATTATATAATTTAAATTATAAATTAAAATTTATATATATAACAATAATTTAAAAACTGATAATACAAAAACTATGTTATCAATTTTTTAATTTTTTAGACTTGTTCATAAGAGAGTTAGACTTATTCACAAGATTGTATTGCATTGGCCTCCTAAACTAACTTTTATATAGGATGTCAAGGCAACACAAGAGTCTTGAGCAATGTGGGACTTACTATTTGAGTCAATATGGACTCACTATTTGAGTCTCACATTACTCAAGTACAACTCTTGTATTGTCTTGACCTCCTATATAAAGGTTGGCTTAGGAAGCCAATACAATACATGTATAATTTTGAGAACAAGTCTAACAAATTGTAATATATTTATATAAACAAAATTTGTAAAATATAAATATATATTTATTTATATACATATATAAGTGGGGGGAAGGGTAAGAAAATGCGGGGAGGGGTTAGGCCCTACCCGCTAAAGGTCCAAATGCAGGGCAAGTGGCCCTGCCACCCTCATCTAATGGACAAGGCCCACCCCTAATTTCAGTGCTTGGTGAAAATGATTTGGTTGCAAAACTTCTTCTTTCAGGTACAATTGAATGGAATAAGCCTATGGTGAATATTGTTTTTAATGAAGATGAAGCTGACATGATTCTTAATATGTGCCTTAGCCCTTTGGCAAATGATGATAGATTGGTATGGAGGTATACCAATGATGGGAGGTTTTATGTTAAAAGTGCATATTATATTCAACTCGAATTAAACTCCAGCCTTTCCTATTCCTCTTATCATGCTATTGTGACGGATAATTTTTTTTTATGAAAGTTTGGAATTCCAACACACCACCAGTGTTGAAATCTTTTATCTGGAAAGCTTTTTGTAATATACTTACTACTAGAAGCAATCTTAAACTCTAGCATGTGTTGTAGGAAGACTTTTGTCCTATCTATGCAACTGAAGTGGAAACTGTGATACATATTCTTTGGGGATGCCCTGCTGCTAAGGATATTTGAGCTCTTTGTTGTAAAAAGATTCAAAAGTGTAGTCTTCCTTATCTTAGTTTCATGGACCTGGTTCTTACCATGAAAGGGTATTTAGAAGTAGTAGATTTTGAACTCTTCTTAGTTATTGTAAGATTTTTGTGGCTGATACGTAATAAACTTCTATATGATGATATTTTTCAGCATCCCTCTAAGTTATTTCATATGGCTAATGTTTCTTTGGAAGAGTTCCAATCAGCTATTCAATCTTCATTTCTTGATACTCTACAAAAGCAAGCTCCTACTCAAGTTGGCCGCAACCCCCATTATCAAATTTTATTAAAGCAAATTGGAATATTTCTATGGATTTTTATAGCAAGAAGATGGGTATTGACATTATTCTACAGGATGAGAATGGGTGTGTCATTGATTCAAAATAGCTTTTCAAGTTTGGATATCCTACACCTCGGATTGCATAATCTTATGGAGCTTTCTTAGCTGTTGCTTTTTGTTTGAATTTGGCTTTGACAAAGCGATCTTTGAGGGAGATGCTAAAAATGTTGGGAATCTTATTAAAGTGCTTGCAAGTTTATATTGCTCTTGTGGTCACCTCATACAGGATGTTCTAGCTATGCTGTCTATCTTTTCGGTTTAGGGCTTTTGTTATGTGAAAATATATGTCAACCATGTGGCTGATCTCCTAGCAAAAGCTAAAATTTCTTTAATTAGTGATTATGTATTTCCGGATAATTTCTAGATTGTATTAAACATCCTGTAATGTCTTATGCAATCTCTAAAAGCCTAGTATGAATTTCTCTTAAAAAATATAAAAGGCAGCATGCTCGAAAATATGTAGAATTGAAGTACTTCTAAATTTTTATAAAGAGTTCTAGGAAAATGAAATAGATACAATTACTACTCTAATAAATTATTATTTTGTAAATCCAAATTCATCAAAGTCAAAAAGATTTTCAATAAATTAGAAAAAATAATATTTTATTAATTAGATAGTTGTGTAATAATTATATAATAGTTTTGTCTATATCATTTATAGTTAAGTTTGACTTTTGTTGTCTTTGCTTTTGTTTAGAGCTAGGAACATATATGAGGAACTTTTTTATTTGTTTTGAAATAACTTGTGAAGAATTTCTAAACTTTTTTGCTATGGGAAAGTGCAAAATGTGTTACATTTCATTAATTGATATTTCCAATTTAGAGAGGTTATCTATTCATGTTCAATTCACAACCTATACATATTAGCATGCAATTAGATAAAAATAAAAAATAAAAAAAATTTCCTAAAATTCTTAAGAAAATTCGATATCTAAATTTTGGAGAAAGATAGGTATAACATACTAGTCTTACAAAATTTGAAAGAATTCATAAATATTATAAGACTCACATGTAATGTCTTCCGTCTAAGAAATTCAAACCTCCGATTTTCTTACAAATTCTAGGGGACATTACAATTTAAGAAGCAAACACAGCATTCTTAATTTTCATGATGAGTCTTATGTTTTGGATAAAGAGCACATGCTTTTCTTGATGTTCAAAGAATACTTAGAGGTATGGTATGATAGTGGCACACTGTACTTTTCCACTGTCTCTAAACGCCAATTTCTTTCTTTATACTAAGGAAGTACAAAGGCTTGTAAAAGTAAGTGGGATGGATGACCTAAAATTGAGCATTACAAACTTGTAGTAGGGCCTGTTGCTTAACCAACGCTTTTCCACATATGCAAAAATAGTCTCCAAATAAAAGTTTTGGAGCTAGCACTAAAGTTCTATAATTGTGGTGATCCACTGCTAGTTATGGTTAGATGATAGTTTGATCAGCAATTTGATTATAACTATTCAACGGAGTTCCGAACAGGGTACCCTGGTATACTCGGCCTAGGTTAACCCCGTTATAAACCCAGGCAGGAAATCCAAATTCCATGCTATATCCAAATTTTTTTTCCCCCAAAAGCTTGTATGTTATATTTTTTTTCAAACAAAATATTATTGAGAAGCATTCTTTTTAATCTAAAAGCCTAAAATATACCAAACGGAAAATTAAATTTATTTCCAACATAGCTAAATGTAGAAAATTAAAAATATAAACAACTAAATGCATGTAAAACAAAAATAATAATAATAATATTCATCATGTAAAATGCACGCAACATACACCATACATTCCACTACATATTACATTGTTTGAATTAATTTTCTAAGATCATTACAAAACACATAAATTAATGAACAAGTATGCTGCATGCAACTAATTAATTCCCTTAACCACATAAAATGGCAAATGGTATCATATCCAGGAGTACTGTACTAGGTAAAGTGACACGTGACTAAGGCTTTCTTCTTCAGCTTTGTCATCTCTTTGAATAATATTTTCCATCAATTTGCAATCTTCTAATTTCGTTCAGGAGTTGGAAGAATAAATACAATTGATGGACTTAAAAAGTAAGTTTGAAATTTGAAATATTTCTTTAATATCTATCTAAATCAGTTTCGTTATATATCTAACTCAGTTTTTAATATTGTTTTAGATGATTGTCTAGCTTTCATCTTTAACTGCAAGGCTACTGTGAGTCTCCTATTCCATTCATACTGAAATATTTATTGATCTTTATAACACAAAATCCATTAATTATTAATAATTTGTTTTGGAATGCGATGTTATTTGTTTTGAAATAGGATAGATTGACGATGTTGGTGTAGTGGTGTGTAAAAGTCAAATATATTAAATCTTAATCATAATTAATTAATTAGGTACTGTATGTGGGATCTTTGGCACTTGCTCGTCATTAGATATTTGAAAATATAAACCACTCACAGGATTATAATGGTTCATTTAATGGACTAAACAGGTCGA